>CM050163.1:244488909-244771409 GCA_027410445.1 Discoglossus pictus
CAAGACTTAACAAAAAAACAGTAAAAAAGGCCCTTCACATGCTCTTAACACACATACGCACGACTTAGAAACAAAGACACTGCGTTGTACAAGTAAAAGCTAACCGCGTCTATCGCAAAAAAATACGACAGCATCGCAACAAAATACGTCCGCATCGGAAAAAAATACGGCCGTAAAAGACCCATTCCAACCGCCGCGCATCAAAACATCACAAACACAAGAAATAAACACAACAAACACATAAAAAGCTTACTTACAGCAAGGGGGGGGGGGCATCAGGCACCTCCAAAAGTTCATTTACACGTCCATTTAAGTAAAAAAAATGAGTTTAAAAAAAAAAGAAAATCGCCTAAGCGAGAGAAAAAATGGCCGCCGAACAAAACGAAAACGAGGCTTCAGACGTAACTACACTGCAGTAACCCGCAAGAATGAAACACATACTATGCGGAACGTACCACAGTCACACTTAAACACCATTTTGAACACTACTACGCACAAAATGGCGGATTGAACGCAAATTGTAAGCTGGAACGCAAATAGCGCATGCGTATTGCGTGCTAACGTTCTGAGGCACTTGAAAGTTACAAAAAATACTGCCCACTTTCCAGAAATTTCTACAAGGTTATAAATACTGCCTAATTTCAGGAAACTTCTACATTTCTACTCAGGTGATGAACAGATTGACTTCATAGATAACTGCTGCTTTTACTTGAGAAGACAATTCTTTCCTAATTTACTACTTTACATTGTGCAAATTACAACTGAGAGGTAAGCTATAATATATTACATTTTATTATCAAGACAGCACAAAAAAAAAAAATGAACTATGAAAATGTGATTTCTGTATAGTCACGTCACACGCACATTTATGTGTGTAGGCCCACAAAAAAAATAAGGTTCATTTAACAAAAAACAAACAAAACAAGTATTTTTATATAAAAAAAAAACATTTATCTATAGTGACATGTCACACGCACATTTATGTGTGTTGGCCAAAACAAAAAATTAGGTTCATTTAACAATTAAAATATGATTAACACACACAAAAAAATTATATTCAACTCTGAAAATGTGCTTCATGTATGTGACATATGTGTGTAGCCACAGCAAAAAAAAAAATGTTAATTGAAAATAATTACAGAAGTATATTTAAATGACATTAATTTACTGCAATTCAATAGATCATGTAAAACTCAATCTTTCTACTTTTAATATTGAAACAGACTCTGCATCAACAGCGTCACTCAACAATTTGCACCGTGCATTGTGAAGCACAATCCCTTTTAAAGAACACCAACAAAGAAGAACAGGTAAGATAGAAAAATACATTACATGCTGAAAAGGCCATGCTTTGCTAAATAAAAAATAAGAAATATACAATTAACCATTTTACTTTCTTTTTCAAACAGACACTACAAGAAGACCGGCGGATTAAGATTGGCAGGAGGGGACCCTCTGTCATTCCACACTTTAATCAAGGTAAAGTATTAAGTATAAAAAAGAAACGAACCATGAGCCACATTCAATTGCGAGTTGGACAATTGAATAGGGCTCTATATAAGCACATAACATATTTTTTATACAGAACTTTTTTGTTACTGAACTTCTATCCACAATCAAGGTCTTCAATAACTAAAAACTTCTGTCAAAAAATATGTTATGTGCTTATATAGAGCCCTCTTCAATTGGCAAAATTGCAATTGAATGAGGACCTATATATCTTTAATGGCCGAGGGCCTCATTTAAATGTGATTGGCCCATTTCAATAGGGCTCTATATAAGCACAGAGCATATTTTTTAAATGAAGTTTTTAGTTAGTGAAGACCTTGCTTTTGGATACAAGTTCACTAACTAAAAACTTATGTAAAAAATATGCTCTGTGCTCATATTGAGCCCTATTCCATTGCCCAAAATGCAATTAAATGAGGCCCCGACAATATAACAAATGCAGCAACCAAAGGCCCTCATTCAATTGATATTTTGGACAATTCAATAGAGCTATAAATAAGCACTTTTAGAGCCCTATTGAATTGGCCAAACTGCAATTGAATGAGGGCCAAAGTATGCAACATATGCTACACACAAAGTGGTACACACAAAACAGGATTGTAACAAACACATAGCAAACTAAATTAATATTATTTTTCAATGTTTAACAACCTATAAGCCTTACAAAAAACACTACATAAGCATACCAAAAGTGGTGCCCATCACTTAGGATTGTACAAAAACTCACACAAACACATAGCAAACTACATTTATATTCTTATTTAATGTTTAACAACCTATAAGCCTTAGAACAAAGCCTAAATAAGCATAACAAAAGTGGTGCGCACCAAACAGGATTGTACGCAAACTCACACAAACACATAGCAAACTACATTTAGATTCTTATTTAATGTTTAACAACCTATAAGCCGTAGAAAAAAGCCTAAATAAGCATACCAAGAGTGGTGTGCAAAAAACAGGATTGTACAAAAACTCACACAAACACATAGAAAAGTAAATTAATATTATTTTTTTAATGTTTAACAACCTATAAGCCTTAGAACAAAGCATAAATAAGTATACCAAAAGTGCTGCGCACCAAACAGGATTGTACAAAAACTCACACAAACACATAGCAAACTACATTTAGATTCTTATTTAATGTTTAACAACATATAAGCCTTGGAAAAAAGCCTAAATAAGCATACCAAAAGTGGGACGCACCAAACCGGATTGTAGAAAAACACAGAAATAATGTTATTTTTTCCTTCATACAAATACATACAAATAAAATAACATTTTCATTTTTATTTTATAACAGATACTGTGTCAAGAACATCGGAGCAGGAGTTTCAACTGAGGACCAGACCAGCGGACGAGGACTTTCAACAGAGGACTACACCATCGGACGAGGACTTTCCACAGAGGACCAGACCATTGGACGAGGACTTTCAACAGAGGACTACAACATCGGACGAGGACTTTCAACACAGGACCAGACCATCGGACGAAGGCTTTCAACACAGGACCAACAAAGATTCTGCTTGAAATCAAACTTCAACCAAGGTACAGTATAACAAGTAAAAAAAGAGAAAAATAAATAAATATTCTTCTTTAATGTTTAACATCCTATAAGCCTTAGAAAAAACCCTAAATAAGCATACCAAAAGTGGGACGCACCAATAGGATTGTAGAAAAACACAGAAATAATGTCATTTTTTCCTTAATACAAAGACATTCAAATAAAATAACATTTTCATTTTTATTTTATAACAGATACTGCGTCAAGAACATCGGAGCAGGAGTTTCAACTGAGGACCAGACCAGCGGACGAGGACTTTCCACAGAGGACCAGACCATTGGACGAGGACTTTCAACAGAGGACTACAACATCGGACGAGGACTTTCAACACAGGACCAGACCATCGGACGAAGGCTTTCAACACAGGACCAACAAAGATTCTGCTTGAAATCAAACTTCAACCAAGGTACAGTATAACAAGTAAAAAAAGAGAAAAATAAATAAATATTCTTCTTTAATGTTTAACATCCTATAAGCCTTAGAAAAAACCCTAAATAAGCATACCAAAAGTGGGACGCACCAATAGGATTGTAGAAAAACACAGAAATAATGTCATTTTTTCCTTCATACAAAGACATTCAAATAAAATAACATTTTCATTTTTATTTTATAACAGATACTGCGACAAGAACATCGGAGCAGGAGTTTCAACTGAGGACCAGACCAGCGGACGAGGACTTTCAACAGAGGACTACACCATTGGACGAGGACTTTCCACAGAGGACCAGACCATTGGACGAGGACTTTCAACAGAGGACTACAACATCGGACTAGGACTTTCAACACAGGACCAGACCATCAGACGAAGGCTTTCAACACAGGACCAACAAAGATTCTGCTTGAAATCAAACTTCAACCAAGGTACAGTATAACAAGTAGAAAAAGAGAAAAATAAATAAATATCTTAGCTTTGCATCGATGTCAACAGAAAATAAAATTTAAAATAAAGCACCAGTAACTATAACTGTTAAAAAAATATAACTAACACATTTTTCATCTATCTCTTATTTCTCTTTTAGGGCCAATAATCTTTAACAGTAAATAAAAACTTCAATGTAGCCTGAAAAAAAAAATTGCATAGTCCAAAAAAGGCTCAAAACACATAGGCCCTCATTCAATTGCAACTTGGCCAATTGAATAGGGGTCTAAATAAGCATATAACATATTTGTTTTAAAGAAGTTTTTAGTTAGTAAATATCTATCCAAAAGCAAGATTTTCACTAACTAAAAACGTATTTAAAAAAAATATGCTATGTGCTTATTTAGAGCCCTATTCAATTGGCCAAATCGCAATTGAATGAGGCCCATACTCTATACAATTTGTCATTCTAAAATTCCAGTCATAGACCCTCATTTAATTGCCATTTGACAAATTGAATAGTGCTGTACATAAGGACATAACATATTTTTTAAAATACCTTTTTAGTTAGTGAAACACTTGCTTTTGGATACATGTTTACTAAATGAAAGAATAGAGTTCAGGAATGCTACTTCCTATGGTATTTTCTACCAAGTTAGTTCTTAATGTATAAACAACATAGGGATAATAGAATAGGTCTATTAAAATCTTCTTTTATTAGGCTCAGGTAACAACGGCGAATTAAAATATATAAAAAATCCAGGATTGGAACATAAAGTTTAAAAGTAGGCTAGGTAGTATGAGATAAGGTAACCACTAAGGAATGGTATTGTATTCAACTCTTAATAGAGGGGTGTCCTTATCTCTCCTATTATTACTATGTTCAGGTGTGATGAAATAATATTTCAGACTGGTGTGTGTTCCTCCTATTGGAGTATTTTGCCAAAGGATTGGTATAGGGTCCTTATGGCTGACAGTAATGAAAGGATAAGAAGAGGGTTACAGCAGGCAACAGGGAACTGCCAATGGCAATATTCCAAAAATTGAGAAAGTGCTATGTGACTGAGAAAAGTGATCTTATCTATATTGAAGGTGTCCGCCAAAATGCGGTTTATAATCACCTAATATAGTTCAACTGCTATGTGGAAGCTCCTTATCACTGTTTTGAGCCCTTCCAGGGGGATAGAGCTAACACTTGAGTTTTTTTGATATACAAACTACCTGCTGGTAGTAATTTTGTGCTTATTCAGTTTTGTCACTGCATGAACCTCTACCATAGGAATAGAGCTAGTATTTGAGCTCTTAATATCCAAACTACCTATTGGTAGTAATTTGTGCTCTCTCAGTTGTTACTGCATAAGCCCATGCCAGTGAAATGAGACTGACACTTGAGCTCTTAATATACACACTAACTGCTGGTAGTAACTTGTGTTCACTCAGTTGTTACTACATGAGCCCCTGCCAGTAAAATGAGACTGATGCTTGGGCTTTAAATATACAAACTACCTGCTGGCAGTACTTTGTGCTCTCTCAGTTGTTACTGCATAAGCCCCTGTCAGAGGAATGAGACTGGCACTTGAGCTCTTGATATACAAACTACCTACTGGTAGTAATTAATGCACTCTCAGTTGTCTTGTACACTCAGTGAGCCCCTTCCAGGGAAAATGGAGCTAACACTCTAGCTCTTAATAAACAGACTACCTGCTAGTAGTCATTTATGCATTCTCAGTTATGTTTGCACTTCATAAACTCCTTCCTGAGGAATGGAGCTAATACTTGAGCTTCAAATATATGCACTACCAGCTGGTAGTAATCTGTGCTCATTAAGCTGTAGCTGCATGAACCCCTGCTAGGGGATTGGAGCTGACTCTTAAGCTCCCAATATATAAAACCCTTATTGTTGGTTATCTATACCCTATCAGTTGTCTTGAGGAAACCCACATCTTTAAATAAGTATTAAAGAGCTTTCCACCCCATCATATAAACGATCTTTCAGCCATTTGGATGAGGACAGGGAGGGTTATCACACACACCAAACTCATACACACAGTTAGTAGGGAAATGAACACCAGCGTGCCCTGTGCATATGGGCAGGCTACGTCATCAACAGCCGACACGTTTCGACGTCATCAGACGTCTTTCTCAAGGATGAGATGTTTACTAAATAAAAACTTCTTTAAATAATTCTCTGATGGCCTTATTTAGACCTCTATTCAATTGACCGCATTGAAATTGATTAAGTATAAAATGTAAACACACTGTTGATAACAATTTTTCATCAAAACAAACTTAACATCTCAAAATAAACTAATGATACATTTTTTTATTTTAACAGATTAACATGGCTGATAATGAGAGTAAACAAGAAAAGAAAAGACGCCAAGCTAGAGAACGACGACAGAGAGCAGACAGCCAGCAGACACCGGAGAAGAAGGAAATTCGAGGAGAAAAAGAACGCAAAAGAATTGCAAGCAAAAGACTGTCACCTGCAGAAATTAAAGATATGTCAAAAAAAGCAACAAAGCAAATAAAACATTTACAACCTGTTGCTCAAACATCAGATGACATTTTACCAGAAAAAATACAACAGATAACAAAAAAAACAACAAAAAAAACAAAGCATTTGGAACCGGTTCATGAAACATTACATGACATTTTTCCTCAAACAATACAACATATACCAAGAAAAGCCACGAAAAAAACAAAGCATTTAGAACCTGTTGTTGAAACATTATATGACATTTCACCTGATGAATATGAAAATCCAAATCCAATATGCTTTGCAAATTGTCCTTTACTCAAGTCTTTAGCAGTATAGGTTCATAGTTGTGGGGACATGACTACTCAATGTCAGTTTTGTGAGGCTTATTATTTTAAACAGGAGAGACCCAGAGATGGCCAATTTATTAGTTGCTGTCAAAAAGGCAAGTTCAAACTTCCAGAAAGGAAAGAATTTCCTATCTATTTACAAAATATTATGACTCAACCTACTTTTCCAAACTACAAAAATTTTAAAACAAACATAAGATCCTACAATAGTGCCATATCCTTTGCATCCATGGGGGCAACATTAGCTGCTAATGTACCAGGACATGGTCCTTACTGTTTTAAAGTACAAGGATAAATTTATCATCGCACTTCCCATTTACATCCAGAGGAAGGAGATCAAAGAAAATTTGCTCAACTATATGTCCTAGATACAATGGAAGCTGTTGACCAACGTATGCAGATGGAAGAAAATAAAAAATGCTTACACAGTGTTTTTATAGAGCTAAATAACATTATGGACAACAATCCCTACAGTAAAGCTTATAAAAAATACGCAGAAGTAGAAAATGAGCAACTACTTCATGCACAAAGACATCAATTACCAATGCCCAAGGTTAATATGGTGCTTAAAAGAGACAGACATACTGATAAACGTCGTTATAACTTGCCAACATCAAATGAGGTTGCAATGGTGTTTCAGAATGATGAAGGAGAACCACCATTTAAAAGAGACATTAGAATATATCCCAGAAATGAGAAGCAACCGTTCATTAATATGAGTATCTTAAGTCCAAATTTAGATCCAATGACATATCCCATCTTTTTCCCACACGGAGAAGCAGGTTGGCAACCAAAATTAACTCTTCACAGTTACCCAAATGCTAAAGCCAGAATCAGAAATAATGTTTCTATGCTTGAATCTAAAGTAGCTCAAATTGCCATTCGCAATGTATTTAATCCAATTTTATGTGGTGGAAAACTAACACAACAATGGATTATTGATTCTTATTTGCAAGTTGTGGCCAATAATTTAAACTTTATCAAATATCAACAAGATAAACTCCGTGTAGAACAATATTCTGGATTAATGGACTATGTTGCTGACGTGGCTACAAGCAGAGACATGACAGCTGGCAAAGCCATCATTTTACCATCTTCCTTTCAAGGATCTCCTCAAAATATGAGAGAAAGATACAATGATGCTATGGCTATTGTCACTAAATTTGGCAAACCCGATTTATTTCTGACATTTACATGTAATCCACAATGGCCAGAAACTACACAAAATCTACTTCTTGGACAAAGTGCTTCAGATCGACCAGATTTAGTAGCCAGAGTTTTTAAGATTAAATTAAATGAATTAATACGTGACTTCACTATAAATCAGTTATTTGGCAAATGTCTTGCTTATGTATATACCATTAAATTTCAAAAAAGAGGCCTTCCACATGCACATCTTCTAATAATACTTCAAGAAAAAGATAAATTATATACTTCGGATAAAGTGGATGCAGTCATTGTTGCTGAACTACCAGATCCAGAACTATATGGTAGAATATATGAGATTGTTACTCATCGCATGATTCATGGACCCTGTGGTGACCTTAATCCACAATCACCATGTATGGAAAATAATAAATGTTCAAAATAATTTCCAAAAGATTATAGAGACAAAACCTATGCCAATTGTGATGTATATCCACTTTAATAAAGAAGAGAAGGAAATATTGCCATTATTCGTGGAAAAAAAGTGGACAATAGATATGTAGTACCCTATAATCCACATTTACTCATGAAGTACAACGCCCACATCAACGTAGAAGCCTGCACTTCCATCAAATCCATTAAATATGTCTACAAATATATTTACAAAGGTTACGATGCAGCTACTGTAGTCGTCAAAAGTGCAGACAACCCTGAAAGTAGTGAGTTAGTACATGATGAACTTGCATCTCATGTAGATGCTCGCTATGTCAGTGCGCCAGAAGCTATGTGGCAGCTTTTAAAATTTTAAATGCATGATAGATCACATGCAGTATATAGATTAGCAGTACATTTGCCACAACGACATTTAGTCTATTTCCATGCTGGAAATGAAATGAATGCATTGGCCCAAAGTGAAGATCGTCACACTACACTAACTGCATGGTTTGAATTAAATGCCACTGACTCTGAAGCAACTGAATACTTATATATTGAAATTCCATATCACTATGTTTTTGTGAATGGATTATGGAGACCAAGAAAAAGCAGAGGCAATAAAATAATTCCAAGAATTTACACAGTCAGTCCAAGAGATGTTGAACGTTTTTGCTTACGGATATTACTTTTAAATGTTCCTGGAGCACAAAGTTTTGAACACTTAAGAACTGTTAATGACATTGTATATGAATCCTTCCATTTAGCTGCAAGACATAGAAACTTACTATCGGATGATACAGAATGGGAAATATGTTTAGAAGAAGCAGCACAATGTCAAATGCCACGACAGATGAGAGAACAATTTGCTTTTATTTGTATCTTCTCAAATGCTCCAAATGCATTAGCTTTGTGGGAGACTTTTAAAAGTAATATGGCTGAAGACTTTATGCGACGATACAATGAACCCATTGCACACTTAAAAGCGTTAATGGAAATCCAAGAAGTCTTTTTAACTCATGGATTAAGTTGTGCAAGTTTTAATTTGCCTGATCCAGGTCTTATAGATGACATAAACTTTGAAGACTATGACATTCAACTACAAGCAGAAAGAACAGAAGAAAGACTTGCAACTTTAAATACATTACAATTGCAAGCATTTAATGCCATTAAAAATGCAATAGATGATGACATGGTGACAGAGCAATATTTCTATCTTGATGGACCTGGCAGATCAGGAAAATCCTATCTGTATAATTTATTAATGAGTTCAGTACGAGCACAAGGTCAAATAGCAATGGCTTTTGCCACTACTGGAATTGCTGCACTTTTGTTAGAAGGAGGAAGAACTGTTCATAGTGAATTTAAACTGCCAGTGCCTATTTTAGAAACTTCTGTGTCAGATATTCGCATGACATCATTACAAGCAAAGAAATTCAACAAATGTAAATTAATTATAATAGATGAGGCCACAATGATGTCATGCTATGCCCTCCAATGAATTGACCGTTTGCTTTGTGAAGTCATGGATAATACTTTTCCATTTGGTGGAAAGGTAATGTTGTTAGGTGGCGATTTCAGACAAACATTACCTGTCGTTGTACATGGAAATCGAACTGACATTATTGAAACATGTATAAAGTCAAGCACACTATGGAAACATTTTACTCATCTTCAACTGAAACAAAATATGAGATCAGAAGGCCAAACTGATTTCAATGATTGGCTTATTAAAATTGGAGAAGGCAGAACAGAAAAAATACCACATTTACCTGACGACACTGTACAGATCCCACCTCATATGATTTGTCAACAAGATATTATATCTGCTATATTTGAAGGGAGTATAAATAACGAGGAATATTCTGAGCTTGCCAACCAAGTCATACTAACATGTAAAAATAAGGATGCATTAATACTCAATAATGAAATCTTTAAAAAAATTAATGCACCACAAAGAAATTATCACAGTGCTGATTCTGTACTTGCTGATGACAATGAAAGTCAGTCCAACTTTTCGACTGAATTCATAAACTCACTAACTCCTTCTGGAATGCCACCACATATTTTGCAGCTAAAGAAAGGTGCAATTATTATTTTACTGCGAAATATGAACCCCAAAAAAGTACTATGCAATGGGACAAGATTAATTGTTCAACAATTAAAGGACCATTTTATAGATGCTGAAATTTTAACTGGGACCCATAAAGGAGAGAGAGTTTTCATACCAAGAATAGATTTAGCACCAAGTGAAAGTAGTCTCCCTTTTATACTTCAAAGAAGACAATTTCCCATTATTATGGCATTTGCCATGACCATCAATAAATCACAAGGTCAAACATTCAAATCTGTGGGTATTTTCCTGGAAGAAACAGTATTTGCACATGGTCAATTGTACGTTGCGTTGTCATGGTGCAAAAATCCACAGGCTTTTAAAGTTTACATTGAAAAGAATGAAAGTCAAGCTGATTTATTAGAAGATGGACGTATTTTTACTAAAAACATTGTCTACTATGAAGTACTATAACTTTGCAGTAAAGAAACAAAACACAAGCAAAACACATTTAAAAACATTCAAAAATAATAAACAAGAAACAATTTCAGTCATCATTTATGGAACGACTCTTTATGGATGATTCGACTCACAAAACACTTGCCTTGCAACTATATATATGTGATACTTATGTTAAAATGTTAATTAACTATGTTACTGTTTGTAATGTTACAAGTTGGAAAACAACATTTTAACTTTCTTTACTTCAACATATTACAAAGTTCATGTTAACAGCTCCACTACGTTTTAAGACACAATGTAAATATTGTATGTTATGTTAATATTACTCCCTGTATTAAGGTTTATCTACAGTTCATGTGGTCATGAAGGAATTTATTTCATTGAGTACATTTTACAGAGAGTTTTTACTTTTTGCCTTCCTTTGCATTCAATGTATATTGAAGTTAAGAATTATTCGGATACAAATTGCATGTTAAAAAACCATTGCCTTAAGTTTTAAATATTGAGTACTTTGAAGTTAAATTGTGTTTACATTCAAATGTTAATACTTTCAATACAAAATTATGTTACAATCTTTATTCACTATGTTACTGTTTATACTGTTTCAATTTGTACAAATCTTTTTTACTGTTGGAAATGTACATATATAAGAAACTTGAAGTTTAAAAATATATTATGTCAAGTTTATTACTTAAATATATTACAAAATTCATGTTACAATTGGGTACCTTTCAAGCTGGGTTTCTACTGTTTGTTTTCATCGGGATTAAATGTAAAATATTGAACTTAATAATTCTTCTGATACAAATTGATTAGTTTAATTACTGATTAGTTTAAAGTTCAACTGTTTTTAAATTCAAATGTTATTAATTTTTATACCAAATTATGTTACAAAATGTGTTCACTATCTTATTGTTTATAATGTTCAAAGTTATATAAATGTTTTGTCAAGTTCCAAAGTTACATAAATAATAAAGTTAAACTTTCACAAAATACAATTTCAAGTTTATTATTTACATATATTACAAAATTATATTTGCTTTTATTGGGATTTCATGTATATTGAAATTAACAATTCTTCACATACAAATTGCATCTTAACAAACCATTGCTTAAAGTTTACAATAATGATTAATTTCATTTTCAACTGTTCTTACATTAAAAGGTTAATACTTTTAATAGAAAATGTTTCAACACTTATTGTTCACTAAGAGAACATTTTACTAAACTAAACATGTTTTAATATCACAATACTTTCAACTGTCACATAGATATATTTATAACTAAACAACTTTCCAAACATACACATCTCATTGCCGTCATTTTTTGACGGGCAAGTCGCTAGTGTGATATAGTAGGCATTACTCTGAATTACCCATGTGTTTGAGGGAACTGTCCCTTTATGTGTATGTTTTTGGATTGGCCTGTATGTGTATAGCGTTTCATGGCATTTTTTAATCGTCATGTATTATAATATTAAAAATTTTTTGGTTTTCAATAAACATTAATAAAAGTTTTATTTTAATTATGGAAAATTAGTTTTGTGTCTGATCCTTTGCGATTATGATATAGGTACATTTGATCACAAATGTTAAATTATACTGTGACTGGTAACCACTGGTTTACTTGTATACTTTTCTGTTCCTTCTTTTTAAAATAATATACTGTGCAGTTCTTTACTGATATATATGAGCATGTGGTGCATATTTTTATTGTGCTCAGCTCCAATGTTTTTATGTAATGTTTTGTCCTGTTGTGCAGTGTATACAAGGTCTTTGGAGTCTAGTGACAGCAGCAGCACATCATTATAATTTCTCAAGAGGGCTGCTTGCCAAAAAATACCTTGACATTTTTAGTGATTAGATTTGCCAACTAATTTATTTTCATTGACAAAAATGTAGATTTATGTTATTCAAAGCATGTGGATACATGCCATGATGTTTTCTTCCATTGACAAATAAACAGCAATAAGTAAGCAAAACCTCCAGAAATTAAGCTAACATTTCTAATTTAATAGTTCACAGAGAGCTCCTAAAGCAATTGCAATAAGACCAATCGTTCCAGTGGATTAAATGAGTTATCTACATTCAGAAGAGATTTCTTTATTAGAAGCTGCATGTTTAAATGAACACCATCTGTCACGGTTATACAGCAAGAGAAGTATGAACAGCTGATTAAAACAAAAGTTTATAAATTAGGTATAAGTCAGTTGTTCATTAAACACATGTATATATGGATGTAGGCTGCTAGGAAAATATCTTTGGAAAAAAAAGTATGTATATAAAAATTGTATAACTGGCTTCAGTAAACTATAAGTGCCAAAACAGTATAATGGCAAGCAAAATATTTCAGAAATATAAAGGTGATTATGTTTGTTGAAAAGTGTTCATATTTCACATAGGGCATTGAGCAGTGGCAGATGGGATGCACAGCTGCTGCTTTATTCAAATGTTAAATAAATATTTGGACAAAACCTGTATATATTAAAATTTAATTTAAAATTAATTTTCTATAAATAAATTAAATAGATACAGGTAATTTCTTTCAGATCTCCTTGGACTTTAGATGTATTACATTTAATTTTGTTTGAGATGCTGGGAATCAAAATTTTTACACAAGTGAAAAGACTTACTAAATATCTCCTTCCCTGTATTCATTCATCTCTGTCATATTATACTAATGAAAGTCATCATCCTGTCTTTTAGGATGGTTAAAGATATGTTCATAAGCGTTTAGAAATTGTAGAACAAAGACATTCATCTGAAACGGACTAAATGTTTTTTTTTCAGACATACATTTTCATCGCTTGTTCTTCCCTTTGCTTCAATAGAAAAAGTTCTGTACTAGAAGTTAAGCAGTAGTTAAGTAGATCGCCATGCCAGATAAATGCAAAAAAATGAAGGCCTGATTAGCAGTAACATATATCCACCATAATCACATATATAGTTGTGAGCATGCAAGCTGTGGCCCTCGCAAAAATTACTGGACGCGTTACGACCCATCACGACAATGTAAAAAATGCCCAAAACCTGCGCACATGAAAACATGAGAAACACAACAAATACACACAACAAACACATAAAAAGCTTACCCACAGCAAGGGGGGGCACCCAGGACCTCTGCAAGTGAAGTTACACCTTGATTTAAGTCAACATTTCGGAGTTTAGACACCCGAAAATCACCTAAGCGAGAGAAAAAATCGCCGCCGAACAAATGAAAACGAGGCTAAGGACGCAAAAATTCTACAGTGACTCGCAAAACGGAAAAAATGCTCCAGTCAACTTCACGAGGAACGAAACACACACTATGCGGCACGTACCACACTGATATTAACTACCATTTTACAGGAAAATGACAACTATTACGCCTAAAATGGCAGCTGCAACGCAAATTGTACGCTGGAAAGCAAATAGCGCATGCGTATTGCATTCTAACGGTCTGAAGCACCTCAAAGTTTATAAGCACTGCCTACTTTCCAGAAAATTCTACATTTCTCCTCAGGAGATGAACAGAGTGACTGGATAGTTAACTGCTGCTGTTACTTGACAAGAGCATTATTTCCTAATTTTCAACTTTACACTCTGCAAATTGACACTGAGAGGTAAGCTAGAATATATTTCATTTTCTTATAAAGACAGCCAAAAAACAAAACAAAAAAAACTTTAACAATGAAAATCGGATTCATGTATAGTGACATGTGACATGCACATTTATGTGTATAGGCCCTACAACAACCTAATCTTAACTCAAACTAATGAAAGAAGTATAATGAAATGACATTAATTTACAGCAACTCATAGCAAAAAATAATATGACACTAATACATATGGAACCTGCAGCTCAATCTTTCCCTTTTTTCACTATTCAAACAGACTCTGCATCAACAGCGTCACTCAAGAATTTGCACCGTGGACTGTGAAAGAGGATCACTTTTAAAGAACAGAAAGAAAGAAGAGGCAAGATAGAAAAATACATTACATGCAGAAAAAGACAATGCTTTGCAAAATGCTAAATAATAAATATACAATTAACCATTTAACTTTCTTTTTCAAACAGACACTGCAAGAAGACTGGCGGATTAAGATTGGCAGGAGGGGACCCTCTGTCATTTGGACAAGAACAAGACTTCAATCAAGGTATAGTATAACAAGTAAAAAAAAAAAATATGTTTAATGGCCGCCAATATGAGAATTGAAAGTAAAAAAAAAAAAACAATACAAATTCAATCAAGACCAAAACAACACAGTTCAACAAACTTCACAAAGACCTATACAATTTCCAAAGAAAGACAGTTGCACACAAAAAAAAAAAAGGGGTGGCCACAAAACAGGATAGCATCCCAAACATTAGCAGCATACATAAAACACAAGTATTCCTCATCTTTACTGTAGCATAACCTCCAACCATCACCCACAAGCCAAATGCAGCAACCAAAAAGTGGTAAACACACAACAGGATAAAACAAAAAAATGCAACAACATATAGAAAAGGCAATTAACATTCCTTTTTACTGTCCAACAACATGTAATCCTCACAAACAAGACTAATTAAGCAAATGCAGCATGCAAAATGTGGTAGAAACAAAACAGGATTGAACAAAAAATCACACAAACAGATAAAAAAATAACTTAATATTCATCTTTACTGTTTAACAACCTATAAGCCTCACAAATAAGCCTAAATAAGCATACCAAAAGTGGCGGACGCTAAACAGGATACTACTGTTAATAGTTACAACACATATAAAAGATCATTCATAGTCAGCTTTACTCTACAACAACCTTTTACTGTCATCCACAAGCCAAATACAACATCCCAAAAGTGGTGGACACAAAACAGGATAATCCAAAAAACATTGCAATCATATTTTAGCTCAAATGGCCATCCGAAAAACATTTAATCCAATTTTATGTGGTGGAAAACTAACACAACAATGGATTATTGATTTCTATTTGCAAGTTGAGGCCAATAATTTAAACTTAATAAAATACCAACAAGAAAAACTATGTGTAGAACAATTTTGTGGATTAATGGACTATGTTGCTGAGGTGGCTGCAAGCAGAGAAATGACAGCTGGCAAAGCCATCATTTTACCATCTTCTTTTCAGGGATCTCATTGAAGTATGAGAGAAAGATACAATGATGCCATGGCTATTGTCACCAAATTTGGAAAACCCGATTTATTTATTACATTTACATGTAACCCCCAATGGCCAGAAATTACACAAAATTTACTTCTTGCCCAAAGTCCTTCCGATAGACCAGATTTAGTAGCCAGAGTTTTCAAAATTAAATTAAATTAATTAATACGTGACATCACTATAAGTCACTTATTTGGCAAATGTCTTGCTTATGTATATACAATTGAATTTAAAAAAGAGGCATTCCACATGCACATCTTCTCATAATCCTTCAAGAAAAAGATAAATTAAATACTGGTGACAAAGTGGATTCAGTCATTGTTGCTGAACTACCACATCTCATTCAATTGCGATTTGGCCAATTGAATAGGGCTCTATATAAGCACAGAGCATATTTTTTTTAAAGAAGTTTTTAGTTAGTGAAAACTTTGCTTTTGGATAGATGTTTACTAACTAAAAACATATTTAAAAAAAATATGTTATGTGCTTATTTAGAGCCTTATTCAATTGGCCAAATCGCAATTGAATGAGGCCCTATATGAGATTGTAACTCATCGCATGATTCATGGACCCTGTGGCGAGCTTAATCCGCAATCACCATGTATGGTTTTTTCCAGAAGATTTTCCAGAAGATTATAGAGACAAAACGTATGCCAATTGTGATGGCTATCCACTTTATAGAAGAAGAGAAGGAGATAGTGCCATTATTCGTGGCAAAAAGGTTGACAATAGATATGTTGTACCCTACAATCCACATTTACTCATGAAGTATAATGCACACATTAATGTAGAAGCCTGCACTTCCATCAAATCCATTCAATAAAAAATGCCAAGGGGGGAGTGAATACTTTTGCAAGTATATATATATAGATAGATATTGAAATTAAGTTCTATGACTTTAATAGCATATATACAGCTGTACTAAAAAAGTGTCTTAGCATTCTAATTGTATTGTCACTTTCCTAAAAATAAAGGTGAAACCTTTTTACAAGTTATATGTAATCCTAGACTTATCTGTGAACCGAAGCTGTATATGGTGTGATAAAGCTAGACAGAGATATGGGAGAGTCCTGGAGGGCAGCTATGTGAGCCTGAGGCTGGATAGAGGCATTTGCCCAATTCAGTCCTACATGTACTAAAAAGGCTTGATTACATCACAATGTGGCTGCAGCAGTGGCAGTCTGTGAAAAGTCAGTTGTAGCCCAAAGGCTAGAGAGGCATTGCGTTTGAGCTGGGCCGCGGAAGTGTTGCAACTCTGAGGAAGACAATAACACCACATTAGGAGCTGGAACAAGAGCTAACCCCAAGGGGGAAAAATAAACTCTATTTGAACCATCAATATAATGTAGCAATGCAAAAAAACAAACATTTTTATGAAAAACATAAATTAAAAAAAAAGGGAAATGTAAACAAATTAAGAAAAAATATTTACAACTATGTACATCAGGAGGGGCATAAATAGCTTCAATAGCCAAGTAAACAATCCAACAAAACGGAAAGCACAGAGCCAACATGTAAAAAAAGCTCAATGATGACAATATTAAATACAGTAATGGCTACAGTGTGTAACCATAGATATAATAAAGATAATCAACACACACTGTCACCCCAATAAGGGTTAAATATTGTCACTAATACCTCTACATAGAACTGAAAGTTCTATCTTAATTAATACATCTTACAAACTGCAGCATTTGTTCTCAAGTCCGTTTGACTCAAGTTGCTCCTTAATACATGCAGCCACTGAAGGTAATCAATAACAGACAGCAAGCTTTGCTTTCTAAATCTGGGATAGTGTGCAGGAGATCAATCTCCATTTGACTTTCAAAAGCGAAAAAAATGCACTGCTGCTTACCTTCTCTTGGCTAAAGTCTTAGCCTGCTCTGTGGGCAAAAGGCTGATGCTCACCCCTCCTGAAGACTGTTGCATCCGATTTCTTTGGGACCACCTCGCATAGCATGCTGTCTGTTATTGATTACCTTCAGTGGCTGCATGTATTAAAGAGCAGCTTGGATCAAACAGACTCGAGAATCAAAAGCTTTTTTCAGGAATCCAAAACTCAAATGGCGCAAAAGGGAGCTAGTCTTGGTGTGAAGTTTGAGCCTGAAGCCGCTGAACAGCTGGATACACTGCAGAAAATGTAAATTGCTGGGGTGTCCTTTCTAGCAAAGATAAAGAGTTGCAGACCTCGTAGGAAGGGGGGCACAATGTTACCAAATGTGATTGCTCTGCATAGTGATGCAGATGATGCTCAGATCCTAGAAGAGCCTGAAGCGGCCCTAGGAAAGGTCATGTTTGTGGAGCATGTGAAGGATAAGGCACCAGAGCTCAAGCAGTTTGGTTGTAAGAAATGGCTACCATTTTTGTGATTTATTGGCTAGCCTATTGTGGTACCTGGAACAAAAAGAGCCAGGTCATCTGTCCTTGCAAACCATGGGCTGCAAATAGTTTACAGGATTATGAAGCAGACAGAGATGAAAAATGGGAAGAGATACAGCATGTGGATTTGCTGTCCCATAGTGTAAGTCATAATAATGAAGTTGATGATGGAGAACTTAATGAGAAGAATCTGGAGCGACAGCATGAAGGGATTGATACATTGCAGATTGAGCTTGAAGAGCGGGGCCTGGAAAAGGTGGAATCCTGAAAAATTAGTTAAGGAAAAGAGCCCAACAAGCTCAAAGCTTCACAGACTTTGCACAAGAGTTGGAAGGATTGGCAGTAGAGAGTCACTTGCTGTCTGAGACGGAGACCCACTCCTATCTGTTTGTATTGAAGGAACAACGTAGTGCTGTGCAAGTGTGGTGAGAAGAAAGAAGCTAAACTTCATATGATGGAAGATGTATTCAGCTTTGTGAGTCTGGAGATGACAGTGCTGAAAGTGGAGTACAAGGCAACGTGCAGAAGCAGAAACACAGTTCCCTAGGGAATCAAGAAGCCACATTCACTAGTATACAACAGGAGCTGCAGAAGAAATCCTCTGACTAAAATGTTCTACTCCAAGTCTTCATAGAAAGTTTCACAGAGATGAGTGTGTGGGTCTCCTTTGGAATATTCATAAAACTTGAGGAGCATAAGCATAGTTTGAGTACTTACAGTAAATAACTGAGAAGTACCAGATATATTAAGATGAACTTGAGGCAGTCTGATTTGAAGAGCCCAAAGATCTTGTGGTACATGGGGCGGCAAAAGCCTAACTCCATAATTGAGAATAGACATTCAGTAATGTTCTGGGACATATTACAGATGGTCCATAAAGAGAGCTGTAAGAGTAAAGCTCTGTCTGAGCACACTGATACTGAAAAACAGATTCTACAAGAGGCTAACGACACACTGCAGAATGCTTTACTGCAGGTGACACAGAAGAAGAAGGAAGTGCTTAATAATATAGAGGACTGGAGAGTTGAGCTGTTACACAGAGTGCTAAGGTTATGGAAAAGTGAACAGCAATAGCTACGACTGGATCTTCAGTCACATCTCTACAAAAAGGGTGTTGGAGACAAAAACTTTTTTCCTGAGGGGAAAGGTGACAGTAGTAAAAGAGCTGGAAGAGCAGAAGGTTCAGCAGTTACAATTAACCAATACAAGAGTTAAAGGAGGACAACATAACATGGAATCAACGTGCAGGATTTTCGGCCTCTCGGCTGAAGTCGCTCAACCCCCTGGAATTGAGCTGAGGGGAGAGATGTTTGTCAAAGCTAGACAGAGATATGGGAGAGTCCTGGAGGGCAGATATGCGAGTCTGAGGCTGGATAGAGGCATTTGCCCAATCCAGTCCTGCAGGTGTTAAAAAGGCTCAATTACATTACATCACAATGTGGCTGCAGCAGTGAATAGGCTGGGTCAGTCTGTGAAAAGTCAGTTGTAGCCCAAAGCCTAGAGAGGCAATGTGTTTCAGCTTGGCCAGAGAAGTGTTGCAACTCTGAGGAAGAGTTGTAGCCCAGAGCCCAGGGGAGTAGTGGTGCAGTAGAGACAGAGAGAGTGACCCAGAGGGGCTGCTGGAATTATACTGGAGCAGCAGAAACGGAAACTGGAGACAAAGATTCAGAGAGTCTAAAGTGGGGAAGCTGTCAAGCAAAGACAGCACAGACACAGAGCAGGAGCCCTGGACTAAGGAAGGCTTAGTTGGGAGTGAATAGTGATAGTTAGGAAACTGCTCAAAGACTTAGGTATTGCTCTGAAAGAGCTAGGCCTATTTATTTATTGTTTTATTTATTTTTTTTACATTTTATGGCCCTGCAGAAAATGTATTAAAAGTTTTGGAAAGCATTTAAAGGCCTTCAGTGTTCCTCCATCAGAAGAGTCAGAAAACAGAGCATTGACCACAAAGAGACAGTTGCTTTGCCACAATGGTTATAAAATATATGGTTGTCAACCATGTTTACCTCCATATCTAGAGTTTTCTATTAGTTTGCCAATAATTACTATAATATTTGCCACATAATAAATAGCGGCAAAATTAAAATATTGAGCATTCAATTGCAAAATTGTAGATTACGGGAGCCCGTAATGTAGCCCATAAAATAATTTGCTATTCAGTTGGAGGGTTACGGGCTGAAAATCCCTGCGGTTGTTACAAACGTAACTTACAACCCATCTAAGCCTTTGATCTTCCAAGACCACAAGAGTTACAATTGCAAATCGTCATTCAATTGCTACAATTCCTCAAATGTAAAAGAAAATCCTACGGTACAATATAAGACTTGCAAGGGTGTATAACCCTTGTTTGTAGCACTGTAAATGCAATTAAAAAATCAATAGTGCACTTTAAAAGACGGAAAGCAATTAAAGACTTTAGAATAAATTGCACAACAGTCTCAAGCTCGCAAATCGGCAATCAAAAATCATTTTATTTTATGTTTTATTTTGGGGTTATATCGATGTAAGGAATTAATGAGTTAATATATATCAGGCCACTCACATGTTTTACAGACCTAATGATGACAGTCTCATTTTCTATTGGCTGTTACTAAATGGGTAGTTAAGGCCGTGCTTAATTGATCATGTTCCCACCCTGAAATGCTATGACTTGCTTGGATTGCTTGGTTTACGGTTTCGGCTTTCGCCCCCAGAATTTTGCGGGCAAGCCCACAGACATACAGCCTGTATACTGTGAGATGCAGACTTCTAATTACATAAGGCTCACAGTCTTTGTAATGTAATGGACAAAATCTGCTGCAAAAGAAAATTGATGCCTGCAGTTAAATTTTTTGTATCCAAAAACGTTCTAATAATATATTGTCCATTATCAAGTTTAATTATTCAAAAGGAAGTATAGAAAAAAATCACCACAGTGGCCCCTGAAGGCTATGAGTCTCATTCAATTCACTTGAACCTGTAATGTAACCCATAAATATAACGGATATTCAATTGGATACATTTAGCTACTCACATTCCAATTGTGAGTTACTGGCTCAAAAGTACTGCGGTTGTCAAAAATGTAACTCTGCCCTATCTCCTCCATTGATTTTTCAAGCCCGAAAATGTTACCAGTGCTAAAGGCGCAAAATCAATATTCAATTGCAAGCATTCAAAATTATACGAGTATTAGAAAGGACTCACAAGTGGGTTAAACATCTGTTTGTATTACTGCACCAGCAAATAAACACGCACAACTGTACCTTAAAATACTGGAAAAGCATGGAAAGGAATTACAATTATTTGTACAACAGTCTCAAGCTTGTAAATCTGCAAAAAACTATTTTTTTATTTTTATTTCCATGTTATATTGATATTTGGAATCAAGGGGTTAATACATATCATGGAACGCTCATGGACTAGTATGGTTGCTTTAAAGATTTTTATTGATTTCTACATTGCTGGATTGCGAGTCTGATCACAAATGTAATACTACTAAACACTTATTAATTGTAGTTTAGTCTACATGTTTTACTGATGTCATGATGACGATCTGATTTACTATTGGCTGTGTCTAAGAACTATTGCGCATGTTTAAGAAGTAAATTACGGGCTTGCTTAAATCTTGTCAGATTATATGATTATGCCCCCTTAAACTCTACTCATGAGTGCATGGTTAGCGCGTGGAGGCTGTGAGAAGGCAGTTGCAAGACAACTGAATACATGTAAATGTTTAAAAAAATGTGACCCGCAGTCAAAAGTTCAGATAGGAGGTAATTATGGGCTTGCAATTGAATGAGGCTCTATGATGGCTAATTTCTATCAGGAAAATTGTTATCATATTCTTCAGCAAACCACTTGGCAGCTCCTCAGAAGCTAAGTAAATCTAACATAAACACATAACCTTCGCTTGAGCTGATGTGGCTCAAAATGTATCAATGACTAATATCATAGTGTTTCCTAATTATAAGTAACCAGGAAATGTCTTGCTTACCATTCATGTGGGTAAACTTATGCTTACCATATACTGCTTAGTAAATATGCACAGTATATTTATTAATCAAGTCCAGTTGTATCATAAAAAAACTATACAAAAAATAGCTTTGCCTTTTCTCCTATAAAGAACTATTGTAAACTTATAATATGAAAATTTGAAATACATATATTTTGCTTGTTAATTTTGTATTTGTTTACAATGCGACTTACAAACTCTTTCTTCTTCACCACTTCCAATATAATGACAAATACTCTTAAGGCATGCTCCTTTGCTGTGTATATAATTTAGAAACCTGACTAGCACATTGGGGATCTATTCAGTTTTTCAACTAACATCTGAGCTACCAAACGCTAGTGATTTGTCACCTTTCATGATTACAAAATCCATCACCAAACAAGAAGAGAATTCTGATGCCTTTTTAATGAACCCTTTGAAGGGATAATATCTCTTTCTATGCTACATCACAACAAGCATGATTTTTCCTTCGGGGAAAAAAAATTAATTTACTTTAGAGTTCAACCAGTGAGTAAGCATATTAATAAAATTCATTAGTTTACATGTAGCTACAGTATCTCACAAAAGTGAGTACAGCCCTCACATTTTTGTAAATATTTAATCATATCTTTTCATGTGACAAGACTATAGAAATGACACTCTACTACAATGTAAAGTAGTAAGAGTGCAGCCTATATAACAGTGTAAATTTGCTGTCCCCTCAAAATAACATGTTTTCATTCACGGTTCCCTCAATGAACTGTAGCTCCGGCAGCACTCATGCAGACCCAGACCAAACAGTTAAGGCAGTGCTTTTAAAATAATTGTGGCCAACCAAAATATTGACACTTTGGGCCCAATTTGGACATTTCTACTTTGGGGTGTACTCACTTTTGTTGCCAACGGTTTAGACATTAATGGCTGTGTGTTGAGTTATTTTGAGGGGACAGCAAATTTACACTGTTATACATTCTGTACACTTACTACTTTACATTGTAGCAGAGTGTCATTTCTTCAGTGTTATCACATGAAAAGATATAATAAAATATTTACAAATATGTGAGGGGTGTACTCACTTTTGTGAGATACTATATATAGCAATCACTTGAAATAGACATAACTGTAGAATATTTTATATTGAGTATAACTTTTTAAAACTTTCACTGTTGATAACAGGTAAACACACAATTGCAGGGGCAGAACTACTGCTGGTGCACTCGGTGCAAAGCGATGTCAAGCGATTTTTTTTGCACTGGGGCCCTCTATTCAGTAGCTCCGTCCGTGCACAATTTCTTGAATTAAAATGGAGTGAAAATGCCACTTGGATTGAGATTCTTAAACATTATTTTTCAATAATTACTTAATAAAGTAATGTTGCAATTAGTACATGTAGAGTGAGTCTGATAAATTGTATCAATGTAATGCAATATAAAGCGGGAAATATATTATTACTAGGAAATTGCCTGTCAAAAATGACGGCAATACAATTTGAAGCCTGGCAATGCTGCTTGCCACACAATGCAATGTTTTGCTCCCTCTGAGCACTTTAGGCACTCATTGCGAGCCCTGCGCTAAGCGCCTTTGGCGCTCATGTCATGGCTCGCAATGATCACCTTTGGCGCTCATTGCGAGCCTCTCCTCCTATCCTACTTCACCGCTCATTACAGGCCTTGGCAACTTGCAAGTTTTGTGCTTGGGAATGCCATGTGTCTCTTTCCACCATTTCCCCCTGTCCCTTCCCTGTCTCTTTCTCCTCTATGTCTCTGCTGAATTTTTGCATGGAGCGCTCTGACTGCCATTGGTTTTCTTTTCAAAGTCCTGCGTGCCTGGCGATGTTGGTGTAAGTTACTGTTTTTGCCGTCGTGTATTTTCCAAGTTCTGCATGCCTCGCCTTGCTGAGCCTTGTTTTCATCTTGTTTCAGAATTTTATGTTTTTTCGGCTGCCATTTTCTTCCCCTTTTCGGCGACTTTTGATTGTTAAAAAAGAGAAAATATGCTTCAAATTAACTTGCAACCTCACTCACAGGCTCCCTTGTTCTCCCCCTGTGTTCTGTGTGAGTGTGTAAATGAATTTGAGGCATATTTGTGTGTTTTTGCCGTCTTTTCCAGTTTGTTGGTTCAGCCGTTAAAGTCGTATTTTTGCGAGCGCGTGCCCCAATGGCTCGCCTCGCCTTGCTACGCGAGGCTTGCAGTTGCGGCCCTACAGGCCGCAAATGGCTCGCCTCGATTCGCAAGGCTCGCAAAGCGTGACGACAACTCGCAGATTGACAACTATTAGCGTATTGGTCCGAATATAAGCCGCACCCGCATATAAGCCGCACCTGTAAAATGCAAGGGGAAAAAACAGAAAACACATGGTACTCACATATAAGCCGCACCCTTAAAATTGGAGAGAAAAAGACAAAAGTCAGATAGAAAAAGACAAAAGTCAAGTAGATTTAGGGAATAAATAGGTATTTTATTTTAACATATATTGTACCAAATACGGTATCCAGTATTTGGAAAACATTATAACTGTAACTCTTTAGGCAGGTTGCCAATATTATGGTAACAGCAACAGAAAGTTCAGGAAACATGAAACATAAGGTAACAAGGAAACTTGTTACTATTCACAGTCATCACTGATGTCACTACTGATTTCGTCTCCAGTATTCGCTTCATCACTGTCACTGTTATCCTCATTCTTCTCCCATAGCAAGTTGTCCTCGCTACCATCCAATGCATTGGACACGCAGCATTTTTTGAACCCCCTGATGATGGAGTTAGTAGAAATACTAGACCATGGATTTATAATCCATTGGCACAGGAGTGTCACTGACGGCTTCTTAATCTTGCCAGATGGTGTGAGAGCATGATCCCCTTCTCGAAGCCAATCTGAATACTGCTTGCGTAGGTTGTCTTTGAATGGCTTGTTGACAATGACATCAAGCACTTGCAGCTTTGAAGTCATGCCACCAGATATAACAACAAGGTCTGTCATCTGTGCAGCAACTTTAGTCTTCACTTCAGGAGTGAGATGACCCTTGAAAGCATCCAAGACCAGCATGGCTCTCTTAGTGAGCAGTGCTCCAGGTCTGCAGTTCCAAACTACAGACAACCAGTCAACCATCAGTTCAGTTGTCATCCAGCCTTTTTCCTGGCAACGAATCACTAGGCCATCAGGAATGCTTTCTTTGGGCAAAGTTTTTCGCTTCAGAATAACATTGGGGGGGTAACTTTCCTCCGTCAGCAGTGACAGCTAACATCACCGTTATTCTGAGCTTTTCATTACCAGTTGTTCTTAAAATGACACTTTTTGCCCCTTTCTGGTTTACTGTTGTATTGCTTGGCATGTCAAAAAATACTGGGGTCTCGTCAGCATTGCCCATCTGGTCTAATGGGTATGAGTGACGCTGCCGCAATTGGATGACATACCTCTGGAAACTAGTCAGTTTCTCCTCAAAATCTGCCGGCAGTTTCTGTGCCAATGATGTGCTTCGTCGAAGAGCGAGACCCTTTCTCCGCATAAAACCATGGCACCAACCAATACTTGCACGAAATTCCCTCTTATTGATTCTTAAGGTCTTTGCAAGTTCTAAGGCTTTCAGCTGGATTACTTCACGAGAAATTGGCATCCCATCTTTTCTCATTTCTTGAATGTAGGAATAAACCCCAGCTTCAAGTTCTGGATATTTGTCTTGTTTTGGTCCCCTGAAAGATTTTCTGGTGGAAACTGAATTTTTCAATTTCTCCCCTGAGGCAACTCAACATCGCACATTGGATTCATCCAAGCCATATTTTTTTCCAGCCTCTCTGTTGCTTGTTGTCTTTGCATAATTAACAACTGCAATTTTTAAACTTGCATCATAACTACGCCTCACTCCTAGGCTTGTTGATGCTTTTCTCTCCAAGTGATCAGCCATTGCAAGAAACAGGCTTTCTGACATGTACTGTAACTTCTTTTGCAGGTTACAGGCCTTCCAGGATGCTAGAATCACTAAAACCGGAAATTGGTATTCAATTGCTACAATTTAGTCACATGTGCGCAAATCGGCACCCTTACCGCGCAAATCCACATTGATTTTGCGATCCCGAATATAAGCCGCACACGCGTAAGTCAAATCTCGCAAATCGGCTGTCATTTTTTCACGGTCGCGAATATAAGCCGCACCCTTAACTCGCAAGCTCAAAAATCGGAAAAAAGGTGCGGCTTATCTTCGGACCAATATGGTATATGTGAATACTTAATATTCCAGACTCTTTTTTAATAGCACATTCGGAATATTTCATATTTACACATTTAACCAATAAACTCATACTTCTCAAACTGTAATTAGATAGTAATGTGGATCTTTTCAAATAGTATAATTTTCTTCTCATATGCTTCTGAGCATTTACCAGCTTAGACATTTTAAACCATCTTGCCTAGTCTTGTTTGGCATTGATATCACCAGCATTATCTCTCAGTTTTGTCTCCTCTTCACATTCTGGACATTGCTCCTTATGTTGTTTTGCATGTGTTCCCATATCAGGGTATGGGAACACGTACAAATAAAAAATCCATACTGAAGGGAACACAATCACACAGAAACCACTTGTAAAAAAAAAATACAAGACCTGTGTTATAAACACATTCCTACTCACCATATCATACTTAGGGCCTCATTCTAATGCTACAATTTGCAAATAAGTAGCCGCAAGTTGCCACTGCATGCTACTTACCTATTCTAATGGCTTACGTCCGACTAGCTGCGATCCCTAGCCGCCCCTTCAATCGCAAGCCTTTAATCTTGCACGGCGGCAAGAGTTTTACCTGCAAGAAAGCCTCAATCTTTATTCAAATGCTACGACCCCCCTCCAGGCAAGCCCAGAAATAGCTCATTTCGAGCCGCAGCTTACTGACAGCTTGGAGCAGTTTCATGGGCTTGTTAAGCCCTTATGTATCTCTCCACTGCTCCCAAACAAGCCATGGGGGTTCTGTAAGTACCTCTGCGGCACATAACAGTGTAGCTGCAGTGTCCCTACATTTACCCCTTGCTGCAGGGGTCCCCGATCGAGACCCCTGCAGTGTCCCTATATTAAACCCTTGCTGTAGGTTCCCGAATGAGACCCTGCAGCACTTCAAAATTTAAAATCTCCTGCCTGGGGGTCCTTAAAGTGCCTGCGGCACACAATGGTTACCCCAAGCCACTATACAGAGCCCCACGAGTCACTAATTAACTCTATCACTCATGGGGCTATATACAGACCCCCATAAGCCTCTATGTAACACCCACCCTAACCTATTAACACCTACACTGCCTACCTAACCCCCTATTAAACCCCTGCACTAATTACAAAAATAACCTAAGTTACAAAAAATAACAAAAAGCTAGGTTACAGAAAATAAAAAAGCTAAGTTACTGAAAATAATAATGGACATTACAAAAATAACAAAAGTACATTACACAACCCCCCCACTACAGAAAATAAAAAACAGAATTATGCACCTAAAAAAACAATGCACAAATACACATCACATTACATCAATAAATACAGTTGAAATATACCCCTAACTACAAACTATTAACCCCTATCTACAATACATTACCCCCTAACTACAATACATTACCCCCTAACAACAGTACCTAATCCCCTAACTATAATACGTTACCCCCTAACTACAATGCCTAACCCCCAAACAGCAATACCTAAACCCCTAACAATAATACATAACCAATAACTATAATACATTACCCTCTATCTACATACATTAAACCTATGAACTATACATTAACTCTATTGACAATGCATTGACCCTATCTACAATACATCAACCCTTTCTACAAATAAGAATGGGTTACACCCCATGGAGTGATTGGCTGAAGGCATCTGCGCCTTCTGATTGGCTGCAATATGTTTGACATTGACAACAGCCAATCAGAAGGCGCTATTCCCTTCAGCCAATCACAATGGGATTAACCCCGTGGGGGTGTATCCCATTGTTATTAGCTCCATGCATCTGCATTTTCTAAATTGGCTGTTGTCACTGTCAATCAGACTGCAGCACATATGCCTTTAGCCAATCACTATATGGGGTGTTTCCAATTCTGATTGGCTGAAGGCATCAGTGCCTTCTGATTGGTTTCAAAAAGATCGACAGGTCTTGGCTGAAATTTGATTGACAGCGTTTTCAGCAAATCAAAAGGCAGCATTACGGTTTTCCTATCAGAAGAAGCACTAGAAGTCTCATTAGCATCGGAGAGCTCCTCCAGGGAGGAGCTCCGTTAGTTTTTTTTGTTTTTTTGTTTCAGAGCAGCTCATTTTTTCAAGGGCCCAGCCGGGGCAGAAAAGTAGATGGACGGGGACATCGCGCCATGGTAAGTTTAATTTATAGTATGTTTATTGTTGTTTATGTTGTGTTTATTTGTGTAACTAATGTAAGAAAGGAGTTGCGACTTGCACCAAGAAACTGTATTTCAACTGTATTTATTGATGTAATGTGATGTCATGTGTATTTGTGCATGTTTTTTCTTTCAGGTGCGTAATTCTGTTTTTTATTTTCTGTAGTGGGTGGGGTTGTGTAATGTTCTGTTGTTATTTTTTGTAAAGTTCCTTATTATTTTCAGACACTTAGCTTTTTTATTTTCTGTAACCTGGCTTTTAGTTTTTTTTGTAACTTAGGTTTTTTATTTTTTATAATTAGTGGAGTGGGTGGTTTACTAGCGGGTTAGGTAGGTTGGGTAAGAGTTAATGGTAGTGTAGGAGTTATGTAGGTAGGGGTTAATAGGATAGGGTTGTTGGGGGGGTTTAGATTTAGTGGTTTATTGGGGGGGATAGTGTAGTGCAGTGTTTGTACTTAGTGTCATGAGGGTCCTGGGGGACACTCATGGCACTTATGGGGTTAATAATAGAATTCTCATTGTACTTTGAGGGTCTTCATAGACCCTTATGGGATTGTTTAAATAGAGGCTTACGGGTGTCCGTATGGACCCCCATAGGTGATGAGGTTAGATGGAGGCTTATGGGGGTCTGTATAGACCCCCATAAGTGATGGGGTTAAATAGGCTTAGATGGTGTTAGATAGGCCTATATTGTGTTAAACAGGCCTAGATGGGGTCAGATAGGCTAGATGGGGTTACATAGGCCTAGAAGGGGTTAAATAGGGCTAGAAGGGGTGAAATATGCTTAGGGTGGGTTAAATAAGCATAGAAGGGTTTTCGATAGGCTAGATGGGGTTAAATAGGCCTAGAAGGGGTTAGATAGGCTAGATGGGTTTAAATAGGCCTATATGGTGTTAAATAGGCACAGTTATGTTTAAAGGGGGACAGTTGGGGTTGATAGAGTTTAGTTAGGGTTAATGGGCTATGGTTAGGGCTATAAGTATAGTGCTTAGACTTTGTGTCATGGGGGTCCTGGAGGACCCTCATGGCACTTGTAGAGTTAAACTAGGGGTTAATAGTGTCCTATAGGGGTTACTTTTAGTCTCATGGGGTCTATATTGTCCCCCATAAGTGATGGGGTTACATAGAGGCTTATGTGGGTCTGCATAGACCCCCATAAGTGATGGGGTTACATAGAGGCTTATGGGGCTCCATATTGACCCCCATATGTGATGGGGTTATATAGAGGCTTATGGGGGTCTATATTGACCCCCCATAAGTGATGGTTTTACATAGAGGCTTATGAGGGTCTGTATAGACCCCCATAGGTGATGGGATTATGTAGAGGCTTATGGGGGTCTATCTTGATCCCCATAAGTGATGGGGTTACATAGAGGCTTATGGGAATCTGTATAGACCCCCATAGGTGATGGGGTTACATAGAGGCTGATTGAGGTCTGTATAGACCCCATAAGTGCTCAGGTTCCATAGAGGCTTATGGGGGTCTGTATAGAGCCCCATGACTGATGGGGTTCATATTAGGTGTTTGTGGGGGTACTTATTGTACCCCCGCTGCAAGGGTTAATTTTTTTATTTAAGTGCAGTGGGGGTCCCGCTGCAAGGGTTAATGTAGGGACATTACGGGAGTCCCGATGGGGCCACCAAGCATTGAGGGAGATTAATGTTAGATGCTGCAGGCCCTTTAAGAACCTATGGCAAGGAATTTAAATGTTTGATGTGCTGCAGGGTCCCGATCGGGACCCCTACAGCAAGGGTTTAATGTAAGGACAGTGCAGGGTCACAATCAAGACCCCTGCAGCAAAGGAGGAGTTAATGAGTTGCAGGTATCGGGTTGCAGCCCTCCATGGCTTACAGCCGACTGCATGGTTTGCGATCGGCAGTAAGGGGGACCTCCTTGCGTCGCCGTTAGTGTGAATAGCAACGTAGCCATAGGGCTGCGAGGGGCTGTAGCCCCATAGCAACGAATTGCAGAGTTACGGCCATTTACGGCCATCATTTCAATGAGGCCTTGAGTGTCTTTGCTGAATCGTATTAATGAATTCTGGCTAGCTGTGTGGGCTCCTGTTTTAAAATGTACTACCACAGAGTAAACAGATGCAAAATACAAAAAGTGCCTCTTTTTCCTGATTATATATTTGTCAGTAAAGTGAAGGGAAAACTCTTGTGAGGGCATAAAATCACTATCAAACCATGAAAAGCATTATTGTTCTGAATTTAATCAGTTTCCCTTGTCAAAACACCAAAATGTATTCACAAACGAAAAATGAGAGGGAGGATTTTTTATTTCCATAAATCATTTTCTTCTCTATGCATAAATAGGTACAGAGAACAAAATGTAAACTTACGTTTTATATATTTTGTACAAATACACTTACTACCTAATCATAAGGTCCACAACACAGGCTGAGATCCTGCTCCATGCTGATGATAGCCAGTAAGCTTGAAACAGCTGTACATGGATTGGATACTCGGCCTATGTTTAATCCAACCTTGGCTTTGCATTAAAGCTGTTTAATACAGCATGCAAAGCTTAAAGGAAGCCATGTTTGATAATGGCTAAGGATTGAAGAGCAAGTTATTTGTGGGCACATTTCAACTTCCCAGAATGTAGTGTAATAACTGTTTTCTCGGAATTCTGAGCTGGAAGCAGGTTTTTAATCGGCCTATGTTTAATCCAACCTTGGCTTTGCATTAAAGCTGTTTAATACAGCATGCATAAGCTTAAAGGAAGCCATGTTTGATAATGGCTAAGGATTGAAGAGCAAGACATTTGTGGGCACATTTCAACTTCCCAGAATGTAGTGTAATAACCGTTTTTCTTGGAATTCTGAGCTGGAAGCAGGTTTTTAAACTTGTTTTAGACATTCAAATGTGTGCACAGATGTATTCTTTATTTACCGTACTACTGTACGGTGGAGGGCTTCTATCACTCTTTTGCCCACCATATTATAAATGATTGTTGTGGTGAACTACCTACTCATAAGGTCCACAACACAGTCTGAGATCCCTCTTCATGCTGATTATAGCCAGTAAGCTTGAAACAGCTGTACATGTTGAAACAGCTGTACTGTGTTTAATCCAACCTTGGCTTTGCATTAAAGCTGTGTAATAATAATACATCATGCATAAGCTTAAAGGAAGCCATGTTTGATAATGGCTAAGGATTGAACAGCGAGGCATCTGTGGGCACATTTGCAAGTCCCAGTTCAACTTCCCATTATGCAGTGTAATAACAGTTTTCTCGGAATTCTGAGCTGGAAGCAGGTTTTTAAACTTGTTTTAGATGTTCAAATGTGAACACAGATGTACTATTTATTATATATATACTAGCGACATGCCCGTCAAAAAATGACGGCAATGTGATGTATATGTTTGTGAAGTTGTTTAGTTATTTAAATATATTTTTGACCCTTGTAAGTATTTGTGATATGAACATGTATTTTTGTAAAACGTTGATGTAATGGTTTTTTAAAATGAATTTTGTATCTGAAGAATTGTTCACTTTAATATACATAGAATCCAGAGGAAAGTAAAAAGTAAAAAGACTTTTTGAAACATGCCGAATTTTAACATGAAGTTTAAAATATATGTAAGCAATAACCTTGAAAGTATATATTTTTAAAATTGAACTTTATTTTTTATGTAACTTTGGAAACATTAAACAGTTTTGCAAAACATTTGTGTAATTTTGAACATTATAAACAGGAACATAGTAAATACATTTTGTAACATAATTTTGAATTAAAAGTATTAACATTTGAATGTAAAAACAGTTTAACTTTAAATTAATCAGTATTAACATGCAATTTGTATCAGAATAATTGTTAAGTTTAATATACATTGAATGTAGAGGAAGGCATACAGTAAAAATTGTCCTTAAACCGTACGTAATTAAAGTAATTCATTACTGAGCACATAAAGTGGCGATAAACATTAATGTAGGTAGTAATCTTAAGATAACAGAGAATATTTACATTGTGACTTAAAAGGTGCTTGAGCTCTTAACATGAACTTTGTAATATGTTGAATGAAATAACTTGAAAATATTGTTTTTAAACTTGTAACATTAGAAACATTAACATAGTGACTTAACATTTTATCATAATTTTTCATAGAAATGCAAGGCAAGTATTTTGTGAGGCGAATTATCCATAAACATGACTTCCATTAATTATGACTGAATTAAACAACCAATTGTTTTGTATTTTTTAATGTTTTTCCAAAATGTTTGCATGGCTTTAGTTTGTATCCTGCAAAGTTATAGTACTTCATAGTAGACAATGTTTTTAGTAAAAATACGTCCATCTTCTAATAAATCACCTTGACTTTCATTGTTTTCAATGTAAACTTTAATAGCCTGTGGATTTTTGCACCGTGACAACGCAACGTACAATTGACCATGTGCAAAAACTGGTTCTTCCAAGAAAATACCCACAGATTTGAAAGTTTGACCTTTTGATTTATTAATGGTCATGGCAAATGCCATAATAATAGGAAATTGTCTTCTTTGAAGTATAAAAGGGAGACTACTTTCACTTGGTGCTAAATCTATTCTTGGTATGAAAACTCTGTCTCCTTTATGGGTCCCAGTTAAAATTTCAGCATCTATAAAATGGTCCTTTAATTGTTGAACAATTAATCTTGTGCCATTGCATAGGCCTTTTTTGGGGTTCATATTTCGCAGTAACATGATAATTGCACCTTTCTTTAGCTGCAAAATATGTGGTGGCATTCCAGAAGGAGTTAAAGAGTTAATGAATTCAGTTGAAAAGTTTGCCTGACTTTCATTGTCATCAGCAAGTACAGAATCAGCACTGTGATAATTTCTTTGTGGTGCATTAATTTTTTTTAAAGATTTCATTATTGAGTATTAATGCATCTTTATTTTTACACGTCAGTATAACTTGGTTGGCAAGCTCGGAATATTCTTCGTTATTTATGCTCCCTTCAAATATAGCCGATATAATATCTTGTTGACAAATCATATGAGGTGGGATCTCTACAGTGTCGTCAGGTAAATGTAGTATTTTTTCTGTTCTGCCTTCTCCAATTTTAATAAGCCAATCATTGAAATCAGTTTGGCCATCTGATCTCATATTTTGTTGCAGTTGAAGATGGAGTAAAATGTTTCCATACTGTACTTGACTTTATACATGTTTCAATAATGTCTGTTCGATTTCCATGTACAACGACAGGTAATGTTTGTCTAAAATCGCCACCAAACAACATTACCTTTCCACCAAATGGAAAAATATTATTCATGACTTCACGAAGCAAACGGTCAATACATTGGAGGGCATAGCATGACATCATTGTGGCCTCATCTATTATAATTAATTTACATTTCTTCAATTTCTTTGCTTGTAAGGATGTCATGCGAATATCTGACACAGAATTTTCTAAAATAGGCACTGGCAGTTTAAATCCACTATGAACAGTTCTTCCACCTTCTAATAAAAGTGCAGCAATTCCAGTAGTGGCAAACGCCATTGCTATTTTTCCTTGTGCTCGTACTGAACTCATTAATAAATTGTACAAATATGTTTTTCCTGATCCGCCAGGTCCATCAAGATAGAAATAACGCTCTGTCACCATGTCATCATCTATAGCATTTTTAATGGCATGAAATGCTTGCAATTGTAGTGTATTTAAAGTTGCAAGTCTTTCTTCTGTTCTTTCTGCTTGTAGTTGAATGTCATAGTCTTCAAAGTTAATGTCATCTATAAGACCTGGATCAGGCAAATTAAAACTTGCACAACTTAATCCATGAGTTAAAAAGACTTCTTGAATTTCCATTAACGCTTTTAAGTGTGCAATGGGTTCATTGTATCGTCGCATAAAGTCTTCAGCCATATTACTTTTAAAAGTCTCCCACAAAGCTAATGCATTTGGAGCATTTGAGAAGATACAAATAAAAGCAAATTGTTCTCTCATCTGTCGTGGCATTTGACATTGTGCTGCTTCTTCTAAACATCTTTTCCACTCTGTATCATCAGCGAGTGAGTTTCTATGTCTTGCAGCTAAATGGAAGGATTCATATACAATGTCATTAACAGTTCTTAATTGTTCAAAACTTTGTGCTCCTGGAACATTTAAAAGTAATATCCGTAAGCAAAAACGTTCAACATCTCTTGGACTGACTGTGTAAATTCGTGGAATTATTTTATTGCCTCTGGTTTTTCTTGCTCTCCATAATCCATTCACAAAAACATAGTGATATGGAATTTCAATATATAAGTATTGTGTTGCTTCAGCATCAGTGGAATTTAATGCAAACCATGCAGTTAGTGTAGTGTGACGATCTTCACTTTGGGCCAATGCATTCATTTCATTTCCAGCATGGAAATAGACTAAATGTCGTTGTGGCAAATGTACTGCTAACCTATATACTGCATGTGATCTATAATGCATTTCAAATTTTAAAAGCCACCACATAGCTTCTGGCGCACTGACATAGACCCTCATTCAATTGCGATTTGGCCAATTGAATAGTGCTCTAAATAAGCACATAGCATATATTTTTTAAAGAAGTTTTTAGTTAGTAATCATCTATCCAAAAGCAAGGTTTTCACTAACTAAAAACTTCATTAAAAAAATATGTTATGTGCTTATTTAAAGCCCTATTCAATTTGCCAAATCGCAATTGAATGAGGCCCATAGCGAGCATCTACATGAGATGCAAGTTCATCATGTACTAACTCACTACTTTCAGGGTTGTCTGCACTTTTGACGACTACAGTAGCTGCATCGTAACCTTTGTAAATATATTTGTAGACATATTTAATGGATTTGATGGAAGTGCAGGCTTCTACGTTGATGTGGGCGTTGTACTTCATGAGTAAATGTGGATTGTAGGGTACTACATATCTATTGTCCACTTTTTTTCCCACGAATAATGGCACTATCTCCTTCTCTTCTTTTATAAAGTGGATATCCATCACATTTTGCATATGTTTTGTCTCTATAATCTTTTGGAAAATCTTTTGAACATTGATTATTTTCCATACATGGTGATTGTGGATTAAGGTCTCCACAGGGTCCATGAATCATGTGATGACTAACAATCTCATATAGTCTACCATATAGTTCTGGATCTGGTAGTTCAGCAACTATGACTGCATCCACTTTGTCCGAAGTATCTAATTTATCTTTCTCTTGAAGTATTATGAGAAGATGTGCATGTGGAAGGCCTCTTTTTTGAAATTCAATGGTATATACATAAGCAAGACATTTGCCAAATAACTGATTTATAGTAAAGTCACGTATTAATTCATTTAATTTGATCTTAAAAACTCTGGCTACTAAATCTGGTCGATCTGAAGCACTTTGTCCAAGAAGTAGATTTTGATTAATTTCTGGCCATTGTGGATTACATGTAAATGTCACAAATAAATCTGGTTTTCCAAATTTTGTCACAATAGCCATAGCATCATTGTATCTTTCTCTCATATTTCGAGGAGATCCTTGAAAAGAAGATGGTAAAATGATGGCTTTGCCAGCTGTCATGTCTCTGCTTGTAGCCACGTCAGCAACATAGTCCATGAGTCCACAATATTGTTCTACACGTAGTTTATCTTGTTGATATTTTATAAAGTTTAAATTATTTGCCTCAACTTGCAAATATGAATCAATAATCCATTGTTGTGTTAGTTTTCCACCACATAAAATTGGATTAAATTCATCTCTAATGGCAATTTGAGCTACTTTAAATTCAAGCATAGAAACATTATTTCGGATTCTGGCTTTAGCATTTGGGTAACTGGGAAGGGTTAATTTTGGTTGCCAACCTGCTTCTCCATGTGGGAAAAAGATGGGATATGTCATTGGATCTAAATTTGGACTTAAGATATTAATATTAATAAATGGTTGGTCCTCATTTCTGGGATATACTCTAATGTCTCTTTGAAATGGTGGTTCTCCTTCATCATTCTGAAAGACCATTGCAACCTCATTTGATGTTGGCAAGTTATAACGACGTTTATCAGTATGTCTGTCTCTTTTAAGCACCATATTAACCTTTGGCATGGGTAATTTATGTCTTTGTGCATGAAGTAGTTGTTCATTTTCTACTTCTGCCAATTTTTTGTAAGCTTTACTGTGGGGATTGTTGTCCATAATGTTATTTAGCTCTATGAAAACACTGGGTAAGCATTTTTTATTTTCTTCCATCTGCATACGTTGGTCAACAGCTTCCATTGTATCTAGGACATATAGTTGAGCGAATTTTCTTTGCTCTCGTTCCTCTGGATGTAAATGTGAAGTCCGATGATAAATTTGTCCTTGGACTTTAAAACAGTAAGGACCATGTCCTGGTACATTAGCAGCCAATGTTGCCCCCATAGATGCAAATGATATGGCACTATTGTAGGATCTTATGTTTGTCTTAAAATTTTTGTAATTTGGAAAAGTAGGTTCAGTCATAATATTTTGTAAATAGGTTGGAAATTGTTTCCTTTCTGGAAGTTTGAACTTTCCTTTTTGACAACAACTAATAAATTGTCCATCTCTGGGTCTCTCCTGTTTAAAATAATAAGCCTCACAAAATTGACATTGAGTACTCATGTCCCCACAACTATGAACCTCTACTGCTAAAGACTTGAGTAAAGGACAATTTGCAAAGCATATCGGATGTTGACTTTCATATTCATCAGGTGAAAATTCATGAAATGTTTCAACAACAGGTTCTAAATGTTTAGTTTTTTTCGTGGATTTTCTTGGTATATGTTGTCCTTGTTTGGTTGAAATGTCCTGTAAGTTTTTAGTAAGAGTTTGTAAATGCTTTGTTTTTGTAGTTGCTTTTTTTGGTCTGTCTTGACTGGTATCTTGTAAAATGTCATCTGATGTTTTAAGAACAGTTTGTAAATGCTTTATTATCTTTTTTTTTTTTTTTGGTTGTATCTTTCATTTTTGCAGCTGATATTCTTTTATTTGCAAGTCTTTTGCGTTCTTTTTCTCGTCGAATTTCTTTCTACTCCGGTGTCTGCTGGGCGGCCCATCTCTCTTGTCTTTCTCTAGTTTGACGTCTTTTCTTCTCTTCTTTGGTCTCGTTATCAGCCATATTAATCTGTAAAAGAAAAAAAAAAATGTAATTGTGTATATTTTAATTTGTAATTCCTGTTAAAGATTCTTGTGCACAATTGGTGAAATAAAAGGCAAATCATTAATGTATCATTTATATTTAGTTAAATTTATAATTCCTGTCCTCACTGGCTAAGAATTTGGCCAATGGAATACTGCTGTAAATAAGCATGTAACATATTTTTTTAAAATAATGGTTTTATTTATTAAAAACGTTGTTTGTGGATAGATATTTACCACTGCAAAACTTCTTTGCTAAAAAAAAAAGGTGATGTGGTTATTGAGCTATGTATTGCATAGTAGCAATTTAAATAGAATAAGGGAGATAGTAAATTATTTTTTTTATTTTTCTGTTGACACGGATGCAACTGAAAGCAGTTTCTTTAGTTTTATACTTTAGTACTTATTATACTGTACCTTGGTTGAAGTGTGATTTAAATCCGAATGTTTGTTGGTCCTCGGTTCAAAATCGTTGTCCAATGGTGTGGTCCTCTGTTGGAAGTCCTCGTCCGATGGTGTGGTCCTGTGTGTAAAATCCTGGTCCTATGGTCTGGTCCACTGTTGAAAGTTCCGGTCCGATGGTGTGGTCCTGTGGCAATAGCCCTCGTCCGATGTTGTGGTCCTGTGACGGTAGCCCTCGTCCGATGTTGTGGTCCTTTGGTGAAAGTCCTCGTCCGATGGTCTGGTCCTGTGTTGAAATTCCTCGTCTGCTGGTCTGGTCCTGTGTTGAAAGTCCTCGTCCGATGGTCCGGTCCTGTGGAGAAAGTCCTCGTCCGATTGTCTTCACGCAGTATCTGTTGTAATATAAAATAGAAAATGTTGTTTGAGTGAAATGTCTTTTAAATAAGTAAAAAATGTATGAATTTGGCTGTATTGTATCAGTTATGGTTATTTTTTTCTATATTTTTTTTTTTACTTTCTGTACAATCCCACGACTTTTGTTATTCTTATTTAAGGTTCTTAGTAAGGCTTGTGGGTTGTGATATATTAAATAAGAATATGAATTTATTTTGCTATGTGTTTGTTAGTTTTTGTACAATCCTGTTTTGTGCGCACCACTTGTGGTATACTTATTTAACCTTTATTGGGATGGTTATAGTTAGTGAAACATGAAATAATATAATTAATGTAGTTTGCTATGTGTTTGTGTTAGTTTTTGACAATCCTGTTTTGTGCGCACCACTTGTGCAAAAGTTATTTATTCTTGATTGTACTGGTTATAGGTTGTTAAACATTAAAGAAGAATGTTAATGTAGTTTCCTATGTGTTTGTGTGATTGTTTGTACAATGCTATTAGGTGCGCAACACTTTTGTTATTCTTATGTTTGCTTCTTTGTAAGGCTTATAGGTTGTTAAACATTGAATAAGAAAGTTAATTTATTTTGCTATGTTTGTGTGAGTTTGTTCCAATTCTGTTTTGTGTGTAGCAGTTTGGGTCTCATTCAATTGCGATTTGGCTAATTGAATGGTGCCCTAAATAAGCACATAGCATATTTTTTTAAAGAAGTTTTTAGTCAGTGAAAAACTTTCTTTTAGATAGATTTTTAGTAACTAAAAACTTCTTTAAAAAAAAATGTTATGTTCTTATTTAGAGCCCTATTCAATTGTGCAAATTGCAATTGAATGAGGGCCTTTGTGTGTACCATATGTTGCATATGTTGCATAGTTTGCCCCTCATTCAATTGCATTTTTTACAATGTAATAGTACTCTAAGGCCGTCATTGAATTGCAATGTTGAAAATTGAATAGAGTTGTAAATAAGCACATCACATATATTTGTTAAAGAAGTTTTTACTTATTAAGCATCTATCTAAAAGCAAGGTTTTCACTAACGAAAAGTTATTTAAAAAATATATGTTATGTGATTATTTGGATCCCTATAGAATTAGCAAAATGGCAATTGAATAAGGGCCTAAAAGTGCTTATTTATAGCCATATTTAATTGTCCAAAAAAGCAATTGAATGAGGGCCTTTGGTTACTGCATTTGTTATATTGTCAGCTCCTCATTCAATTGTGTTTTGACCAATGGAATAGAGCTCAATATCAGCACAGAGCATATTTTTTTACCGAATTTTGTATTTAGTGAACTTGTATCCAAAAGCAACGTGTTCACTAAATAAAAAGTTCCTTTAAAAAATATGCTCTGTGCTTATATAGAGCCCTATTGAAATGGGCAAATCACATTTGAGTGAGGCCCTTGGCCATTAAAGATATATAGGTCCTCATTGAATTGCAATTTTGCCAATTGAAGAGGGCTCTATATAATCACATAACATATTTATTGAGCAAAGTTTTTAGTTATTGAAAACCTTGATTGTGGTTAGAAGTTCAGTAACTAAAAAGTTCTGTATAAAAAATATGTTATGTGCTTATATAGAGCCCTATTCAATTGAGGAAGTCACAATTGAATAAGGCTCATGGTTCTTTCTTGTTTATACTTAATACTTTACCTTGATTGAAGTTTGGAATGACAGACGGTCCCCTCCTGCCAATCTTAATCCGCCGGTCTTCTTGTAGTGTCTGTTTGAAAAAGAAAGTGAAATAGTTATTTGTATATTTATAATTTTTCATCTAGCAAAGCATGGCCTTTTGAGCATGTAATGTCTTGTTGTATCTTACCTCTTCTTCTTTGTTGGTGTTCTTTAAAAGGGATTGTGCTTCACAGTGCACGGTGCAAATTGTTGAGTGACGCTGTTGATGCAGAGTCTGTTTGAATATTAAAAGAAATAGAAAGATTCAGCTTTATATGATCTATTGAATTGCAGTAAATTAATGTCATTTAAATATACTTCTGTAATTATTTTCAATTGACCTTATTTTTTGTTGGGGGCTACACACATATGTCACATACATGAAGCACATTCCATAGTTTAATGTAATTATTTTGTGTACGTGTGACATATCAGTATACATGACTCATATTTAAATGGTTAAATTAACCTTATATTTTTTTTTTCCAACACACATAAATGTCTGTGTGTGAGATGTAACTATAGATGATACACATATATGTGCGTGTGACATATCAGTATACATGACATATAATGTCATTTAAATGTAGTTGTTTACTGATTTTGTTTTAAGCTAATTTTGTTGCAGTGGCAATACACATAAATGTCCGTGTCACATGTCACTATGAAGGGGCAATACACAGAAATGTGCGTGTCACATGTCACTATACATTATACACATATATGTCCGTGTCACATGTCACTATGAAGGGGCAATACACATAAATGTGTGTGTCACATCTCAATATACATGATACACATATATGTCCGTGTCACATGTCACTATGCAGGGGCAATACACATAAATGTGCGTGTCACATGTCACTATACATTCTATAGATATATGTGCGTGTCACATGTCACTATACATTATAGACATATATGTGCGTGTCAGATGTCACTATACATTATACACATATATGTGCGTGTCACATGTCACTATACATAAACCTCTGTTTAATATAGAATGATGGTTTTTTGTTGTTTTGTTAAATGAACCTTATTTTTTTTGTGAGCCTATACACATAAATGTGCCATATATGTCACTACATAAATCCTAGTTTATATTTTTATTTGTTTGACCTGTCCTGATAATAAAATGTAATATATTATAGCTTACCTCTCAGTTGTAATTTGCACAATGCAAAGTAGTAAATTAGTAAAGAATTGTCTTCTCAAGTAAAAGCAGCAGTTATCTCAGAAGTCACTCCGTTGATCACCTGAGGAGAAATGTATTTTTTTGTTTGAAATAGGCAGTATTTATAAACTTGTAGAAAGTTCTGGAAAGTGAGACCGTTAGAACGCAATACGCATGCGCTATTTGCGTTCCAGCTTACAATTTGCGTTCCATCCGCCATTTTCTGCGTATTACTGTTCAAAATGGTGTTTAATATGATTGTGATACGTTCCGCATAGTATGTGTTTTATTATTGCGAGTAAGTGTAGTGCAGTTACGTCTGAAGCCTCGTTTTCATTTTGTTCGTCGGCCATTTTTTCTCTCGCTTAGCGATGGTATTAGTGTCTAAAGTGTTTTATTTTGATTTAAATGTAGGTGTAACTTGTTTTTTTGAGGTGCTGGCTGGTTCCTCTTGCTGTAGGTAAGCTTTTTATGTGTTTGTTGTGTGTCTTTCTTAAGTTTTAAATGTTTGTATGTCGGCGTGTTGCGTCCGATGTTTGCGAGGTCGTAATGTGTGGTAACGTGTCTCGTATGGTGTTTGCGTGTGTAGCCTCGTTTTCGTTTTATTCGTCGGCCATTTTTTGTGTCGCTTAACAAATTATTTAGTGTCTAAACTCTTTTATTTTGAGTACAATTAAGTTGTAAGTTGCATTTTTGAGGTCCTGGGTGCTTCCTGTTTGTGTAGGTAAGGTTTTTATGTATGTGCTGTGTGTATGTATTGTGTTTTTAATTTTGTAATGTTCGCGAGTTGCGTCCGAGTGTTGCGAGGCCGTAATGTGTGTGAACGTGTGTCGTATGTTGTTTGCGAGTGTCGTAATGTGTTGCGACGTGAACTTTGCGAGATTCGCAGTTGTTTGGGTTGGGAATTTGTGTTGTGAATTTTGCAAGGGTCGCAGTTGCTGCAACTGAAGACCTCGCTTTGCGAGGTCCTCAGGTGCTGGCATGGAGCGCCTGTGGCGCTCCAAGCCAGCAACTGAGAACCTGGCACAGTGCCCTCGCTACTGTAGAACTCAATTGAATAACAAACTGAAATCTTTTAGGTAGAGGGAAGAAAAAATATAAAAATAAAATAATATGGTTGCATAAGTATGCGCACCCTTAAACTAATACTTTGTTGAAGCACCTTTTGATTTTATTACAGCACTTAGTCTTTTTGGGTATGAGTCTATCAGCATGGCACATTTTGAGTTGGCAAGATTTGCCCACTCTTCTTTGCAAAAACACTCCAAATCTGTCAGATTGTGAGGGCATCTCCTGTGCACAGCCCTCTTCAGATCACCCCACAGATTCAATCGGATTCGGGTCTGGGCTCTGGCTGGGCCATTCCAAAACTTTAGTTTTCGGCTGGTGAAGCCATTCCTTTGTTGATTTGGATGTATGCTTTGGGTTGTTAGCTTTCTAGCAGAAGCTTGAAGGTTTTGTGCCGATATTGACTGGTATTTAAAACTGTTCATAATTCCCTCTATCTTAACTAAGGCCCCAGTTCCAGCTGAAGAAAAACAGCCCAAAGCATGACGCTGCCACCACCATGCTTCACTGTGGGTATGGTGTTCTTTTGGTGATATGCAGTGTTGTTTTTGTGCCAAACATATCTTTTGGAATTATGGCCAAAAAGTTCAACCTTGGTTTCATCAGACCATAACACCTTTTCTCACATGCTTTTGGGAGACTTCAGATGTTTGTTTTCAAAATGTAGCCTGGCTTGGATGTTTTTCTTCGTAAGAAAAGGCTTTCGCCTTGCCACTCTACCCCATAGCCCAGACATATGAAGAATACGGGAGATTGTTGTCACATGTACCACACAGCCAGTACTTGCCAGATATTCCTGCAGCTCCTTTAATGTTGCTGTAGGCCTCTTTGTAGCCTCCCAGACCAGTTTTCTTCTCGTCTTTTCATAAATTTTGGAGGGAGCTCCAGTTCTTGGTAATGTCACTGTTGTGCCATATTTTCTCCACTTGATGACTTGGAAATTCTTTTGTGCCCTTCTCCTGACTGATACCTTTTAACAATGAGATCCCTCTGATGCTTTGAAAGCTTTCTGTGGACCATGGCTTTTGCTGTGGGATGCGACTAAGAAAATTTCAGGAAAGACAAACTAGAGCAGCTGAACTTTATTTGGGATTAATCGGATGCACTTTAAATGATGGTAGGTGTATGCTGACTCCTATTTAACACAATATGGAATGTGATTGCTTAATTCTGAACACAGCTATATCCCCAGTTATAAGAGGGTGTGCAGACTTATGCAACCACATTATTTTTATTTTTTATTTTTCTTCCCTCCACCTAAAAGATTTCAGTTTGTTTTTCAATTGAGTTGTAAAGTTTATAGGTCACATTAAAGGTAAAAAAAAATTCTGAAATTACTTATCTTTGTCTCATTTTTTTACAGCACAGAAACCTGATATTTTAACAGGGGTGTGTAGACTTTTTATATCCACTGTATGTATATATATATATATATATATATATATATATATATATATATATATATATATATATATATATATACAGGGAGTGCAGAATTATTAGGCAAATGAGTATTTTGACCACATCATCCTCTTTATGCATGTTGTCTTACTCCAAGCTGTATAGGCTCGAAAGCCTACTACCAATTAAGCATATTAGGTGATGTGCATCTCTGTAATGAGAAGGGGTGTGGTCTAATAACATCAACACCCTATATCAGGTGTGCATAATTATTAGGCAACTTCCTTTCCTTTGGCAAAATGGGTCAAAAGAAGGACTTGACAGGCTCAGAAAAGTCAAAAATAGTGAGATATCTTGCAGAGAGATGCAGCACTCTTAAAATTGCAAAGCTTCTGAAGCGTGATCATCGAACAATCAAGCTTTTCATTCAAAATAGTCAACAGGGTCGCAAGAAGCGTGTGGAAAAACCAAGGCGCAAAATAACTGCCCATGAACTGAGAAAAGTCAAGCGTGCAGCTGCCACGATGCCACTTGCCACCAGTTTGGCCATATTTCAAAGCTGCAACATCACTGGAGTGCCCAAAAGCACAAGGTGTGCAATACTCAGAGACATGGCCAAGGTAAGAAAGGCTGAAAGACGACCACCACTGAACAAGACACACAAGCTGAAACGTCAAGACTGGGCCAAGAAATATCTCAAGACTGATTTTTATAAGGTTTTATGGACTGATGAAATGAGAGTGAGTCTTGATGGGCCAGATGGATGGGCCCGTGGCTGGATTGGTAAAGGGCAGAGAGCTCCAGTCCGACTCAGACGCCAGCAAGGTGGAGGTGGAGTACTGGTTTGGGCTGGTATCATCAAAGATGAGCTTGTGGGGCCTTTTCGGGTTGAGGATGGAGTCAAGCTCAACTCTCAGTCCTACTGCCAGTTCCTGGAAGACACCTTCTTCAAGCAGTGGTACAGGAAGAAGTCTGCATCCTTCAAGAAAAACATGATTTCCATGCAGGACAATGCTCCATCACACGCGTCCAAGTACTCCACAGCGTGGCTGGCAAGAAAGGGTATAAAAGAAGAAAATCTAATGACATGGCCTCCTTGTTCACCTGATCTGAACCCCATTGAGAACCTGTGGTCCATCATCAAATGTGAGATTTACAAGGAGGGAAAACAGTACACCTCTCTGAACAGTGTCTGGGAGGCTGTGGTTGCTGCTGCACGCAATGTTAATGGTGAACAGATCAAAACACTGACAGAATCCATGGATGGCAGGCTTTTGAGTGTCCTTGCAAAGAAAGGTGGCTATATTGGTCACTGATTTGTTTTTGTTTTGTTTTTGAATGTCAGAAATGTATATTTGTGAATGTTGAGATGTTATATTGGTTTCACTGGTAAAAATAAATAATTGAAATGGGTATATATTTGTTTTTTGTTAAGTTGCCTAATAATTATTCACAGTAATAGTCACCTGCACACACAGATATCCCCCTAAAATAGCTAAAACTAAAAACAAACTAAAAACTACTTCCAAAAATATTCAGCTTTGATATTAATTAGTTTTTTGGGTTCATTGAGAACATGGTTGTTGTTCAATAATAAAATTAATCCTCAAAAATACAACTTGCCTAATAATTCTGCACTCCCTGTATATATAAATGTAGTTATAGATATATTTTTATACAGTTGTGCTCAAAAGTTTGCATAAATTGGCAGAAATTTTGAAAAATTGGCATTTGTTTTGAAAATATGACTGCTTATGCAAAAAAATGTATTTTGTTGAAGGATAGTGATCATATGAAGCCATTTATTATCACATAGTTGTTTGTATTCCTAAATATAATGGGAGAGATACAACATAACCTTTATTTAATTTTTCTAAAATTGTCCTCAAAAAATGTTATGAGCTGCACCTTAATCTTAAGTATCAGGATATATTAGGTTTTGTATTGCCTCATTTATAATGCCCCCTTTTATACACAATGTTATTGACTAGAAGGCAATATGTCTACTTTTAGGGATATCTATTATCACTGTTACTATGAGTAGACATCATAGCGTCCTATAGTATTTACGATTCGCTCCTTCACTTCCAGTTGGCTGGAGCTGATTGGTGTGCCATAGCAACTATTGAAGCTTGCTGTTGGAGCATTGGCGGGTCTGCGAACGTTAGCTGTCACAGCTTACTGATGGAACATCACCAGACCCGCAGTTCCAATCTACATGTAAACCGGTATTTTGATATTTCAAAACAAATGCCAAAATTTCACAATTTCTGCTAGGGTATGCAAACTTTTGAGCACAACTCTATTAATAGATCTAAATGTTTGCACGTTTACTGTAGAACAGTAGTGCAATTGGTCCTCATGTAATGATATCCCCCCAGATTTTTTTCTGATTCATACGCCTTTGCTATAAGGCTATGTGGAAATTTTGAAGAATAAAAATGTATTTGTACACACAATGTCAAACATCTGTAAATAATATTAACATGTCTCATGAGATAACACTGTTTACTTTACAGTTAAAATGTGATTTGTTATTTGATGATGATGATGCCAAAGCCTCACAGTGAGAACAAGAATGCAGATATTGGGAGATTGATACAATTTGCTAAATTAAATGGTCCCAATAATTATTTTTTATTCTTTTATGCAACTTTCACCACATTTGTGTTAACAATGTAGTCAGTCACAACAAACTTGCAAATAATGTTTACATCACTTTGTTGTTGTTGTTTAGTCGTTCAGTCACGTCTGACTCTCCGTGACTCTATGAACCACAGCACGCCAGGTCCATCTCTCAGTCACTGCCCCTCTGAGCTCCATCATGTTCATGTTCATTGCTTCAGTGACCTCATCGATGCATCTCCGCCTCTGTCGTCCCCTTTATTCTTGTGCCTTTCCCAGCATCAGAGTCTTTTATAGGGAATCCTGCCGTCTCATAAAATGGCCAAAATATTTGAGCCTCAGCCTCATGATTATTCATTCTAGTGAACAGTTTGTCTTGATTTCCTGAAGTATTGATTTATTGGATCTTCTTTCAGTCCAAGGGACTCTAAGCAGTCTTCTCCAACACCACAATTCAAAGGCGTCAATTCTACGGCGCTCAGATTTCTTTATGGTCCCGCTCTCACATCCCTATGTTACTACTGGGAATACCATAGTTCGAACTATGCGGACCTTTGTTGACAGTTTAATATCTTTACTTTTTACTAGCTTGTCCAAGCTTGCTATAGCTTTTCTCCCTAGAAAGCAAACATATTTTAATTTCATGACTACAATCACTATCTGCAGAGATCTTGGATCCAAGGAAAATAAAATCTGTCACTGCCTCCACTTCTTCCCTGTCTACTTGCCGTTAGCCCTGATCTTCATCTTTTTAACATTGAGCAGTAGGCCAAATTTTGCACTCTCTTCTTTTACCCTCATCAATAAGTCCTTTAGTTCCTCCTCACTTTCAGCCATCAGAGTAGTATCTGAGGTTGTTGATAATCCTTCCAGCAATATTGATTCTGCCTTTGGATTCATTCAGTCCAGCCTTACGCATGGTGTATTCTGCATATAAGTTGAATAAATAAGGTGACAATATACAACCTTGTCGCACTCTTTTTCCGATCTTGAATCATACTGTTGTCCCATGTTCAGTTATGACTGTGGCTTCTTGGTTGACATATAGATTCTTTAGGAGGAAGATGAGATTATCTGGTACTCCCATCATTTTAAGGACATGCCACATTTTGTTGTGATCCACACAGTCAAAGGCTTTAAAATAGTCTATGAAGCAAAAGTAAATGTTTTTTGGAACTCTCTTGCTTTCTCTATTATGCAGTGGGCTTTGGCCCTTTGATCTCTTGTGCCTCTTCCTCTGCGGAACTCGACTTGCACAACTGGAGTCGAGCTTGTAGAATCTTAAGCATTACCTTGCTGGCATGTGAAATGAGTGCAATTGTTTGATAATTGGAGCACTCTTTGGCACTGCATTTTTGGGGGATTGGGATGTAGACTGACCATTTCCAGTCTATTGGCCATTGTTGAGTTTTCCAAATGTGTTGGCATAAGACAAGTCACACTTTCACAGCATCATCCTGTAGAATTTTGAATAGTTTAGTTGGGATTCCATCCCCTCCTGCATCCTTATTAATAGCAAGACATCCTAGGGCCCATCTCACTTCATTCTCTAAGATGTCTGGCTCCAACTCATTGGACAAATTATTGAGGTCATCACTGCTGTTAAGGTCCTTCCTGTATAGATCTTCAGTGTATTCCTGCCACCACTTCTTTATCTGATCTTCTTCTGTTAAGTCCCTACCATTTTTGTCTTTTATCACTCCCAGTTTTGCATGAAAGGTGCCCCTTAGGCTCCCAATTTTCTTGAATAGATCTCTTGATTTACCCATTTGGTTTTCTTCTTCAATCTCTTTATATCGCTCATTGTAGAACGTCTCCTTGTCTCTTCCTGCTATCCTGTGGAATTCTACTTTTCACTTTCCTTCTTTCCTGGTCTACTTTCAAAGCCTCATCTGTTGCTGTTTCCTGGATTATGTTGCAAACTTCGGTCCAAAGTTCTTCAGGCATTCTATCTTTTGTTTCCTGAAAAGCAGGCAGCAGTCACCCAGAATGGTGCTCTGCTCTAGTAACCCACAAACTATCAAGGCTGGCTATCGACATTGCTGCCCTCAATGAATTCCACCTCCCAAAGGTAGGTAGCCTTCAGAAAAATTCCGTCCATTTAAGTTCACCAATTCCCAGGATATCAATGTTTAACCTTCTCATTTCATTCCTGACCACATCTAGTTTGCCTTGGTTCAGAATTTTTACATTCAAGGTTCCTATTCTGAATTGATCTTTACAGCATGGGATTTTCCTTTCTCCTCCAGACACATCCGCAGTTGGATGCCCTTTCGGCCTTGACCCAACCACTTCTTTAGATCTGGTGTTATTTGTACTTGCCCTCTGCTTTTTCTCAGTAATGTGGTAGGCACCTTCTGTTTGTGGGTAGCCAGTTCCTTCCCCAGTGGACGGCAATTTGTTTGACCTCTCTGCCATGACCTGCCCATCTTGGCTGACCCTATATGGTATAGCTCATAGCTTCATCGTAGTACACAAGCCCCTTCACCACGACAAGGTAATGATCCAGAAGGAGTTTTACATAATACAGTGAAATAAATGTAAAAAGGGTGCTAATTTAGAGAAACTGGCTGGACCTTATGTCAAAGGATGAATCTGCACAGATGTTCCATTAAAAACAGTGAAAGGAGTTACTGCACACTATTTTAGTCACAGAGATAACAAAACTCAAAACTTCAAAATACAAATACTTTGGAGCAATTTTAATACCACGAAAAATGAAATGAAGATGATTATCTTCTTTAACACTAATGACAAAGATAAAGTATAGCTCTGTGTTTTTTGGCACAATATCAACTTGGATAAGGGTATGTTTGCTTTTCTGATTTTTCATGTGATATCATGTGTTGTTTCCACTTCCTACATATTTTAATATTGTGTCTAGTTATTTATCTGCTTTGCTGCTGGGATTGAACCCTAAGGATTCTACAGTATTTATTGCCAGTGTAACTTAGGACTTAATAAAGAGAAGAGGTTCTTCTTGAAAGCTTGTCTATTAGAATAAGCTCCTAAGGCCTTATTCTATTGAGCAATTGTCGGTACTGGAGCCCATAATGTAGCCCGTAAACAAATTTGCTATTCAATTTGTGTATTTTCTCTTCCCGCAGATAATGCAGGTTACAGGCAAAAATAAATGAAAATTCTTGTGGTTGTTAAAATCTTAACTCTGACCCAGCTAAGCCTTTGATCTTTCAAGTCTGCAAATGTTCTCACACTCGTAAATGGCAAATGTATAAGAAAATCCTACGAGTACCAGATAGGACCCACAAGGGGGTTAAACACCTGTTTGTAGCACTGTAATTGCAAATAAAAAATCAATAGTGCACTTTAAAAGACAGAGGACGTGATGAAAGACATCAGAATTAATTGCACAACCGTCTCAAGCTTGCAAATCTGCAATATTTTTTTTCTTTTTACGTGTTATATCAATCTTGGGAATCAAGGAGTTTTTATTATTTTGTACATTCCCGGATTGCGAGTCCGATCGCATATCTGACTTCTAAGCAATAGCTGATTGAAGTTTAAACTCAGTGGCTTACTGATGTAAGGATGACAGTCTCATTTACCATTGGCTGTTTCTAAATCAGTAGTTGTGGCTTTACTTAATTGATCATGATCACGCTCTGAAATGCTACTTACCATTGCATGGTTTACGATTTAGGCTTTCGGCCAGGTTGTTGAGAGCTTGTTCATTTGAATCGCTCTGTAACTGTTGCAAATTTGCAACAGTTACAGAGCGATTGAATAAGGCCCAATGTTTTGCTCTGCCTCTTCTTCATTGTCTTGCCAGTCTAAATAAATGTATCTTAGTATTAATATGGGTGTACATAGTTCTTTTCCATCCTAAACACTCATTGGAGAAAAGACGCCATGTGAATAGCAAATTAGTTTACGGGCTCCATTACAGGCTCCCAAAATTAAAATTTCCTCAACTGAATAAGGCCCATTGTCTCCCAATTTCTAAAAATAAGTCTTCCTGGTAGACCTTTCTAAAATACTATTATTATAAAGTAATAATTTTCAATGAAGCTGAATTGAATTGACTTTGCTTGACCAAGATGTTGCTACTGGTCTGGTAGAATGTGCCCTTACGTCTTCTGGTATTTGGCTGCTCATGAACTATTAGCACTTTCATATAGTTTTTATAATCCATTTGTTGATTGCAGTTTCTGATGCTGGAATTGTTTTTTTGGTATTGGAATAGAAGACAAAAAGATTCTTACTTTTGTAAGGTAATGTACCACATCTAGGGGAGGAAAACATTGTAAGAACAGCATGCTGGTAAAAATATATTTTGATTCATATGAAAGCTTGAAACTACTTGGATAATAAATGAGGAAGAGAACTAAGAATCTTCTTATCTGAAAAAAATCTGGTACATTTCAAAACTGATGCTTCACAAACTTTTTTGTCATTTGTGATAGCTACAAACAACATTTTCTTAAAAGTGAGAATTGAATCTAAGTAGTACAAGACAAGGCATGAAGAACCAAAGTAATATTATAGGAAGGAGAACACAGCTTCAAAGATGGTTTTATTTGTTTTAATGCTCCATGACACAGTCAGCTGCTCATGATTAGCTCACTGATTTCCTGCCAGTGCTAATAAGGCAGACATATGGAGTTGCAATGATTTAAGGCTGAGGCAAATGTCTAATCCATCTTGAGGTAGAAGTTGGTTTATTTGTACTGAGTCCTTAAGGCAAACTTGTCCCAAATCTGATGATACTCAAGTGGGATAAATCAGGGTATGCTGTGCCATAGTGGAAGGGTCCCCGTTCCCACTAATCGCAAACCATGCTATCGGCAGTAAGCATTTGCAGGCTTGAATATGATCACGGCCGCAAGGCCGTAACTCGTGTTTCAAGCCTGCAAACTCAGAGCACTGTAAATGCAAATATAAATACAATCCAGCAATGTAAAGCACTGTAAATGACGGGGGACACAATGGGTGACATTAGGATTAAAAGCACAACATTCTGAAGCTTGCATATCGCCTAAATCAAATACTTTATTTCCGTCCAAAGTCGGGCTTCAATGAAATATGGAGGTTGGATTCTAAAGCTTAGCAGTTTAAGCCCTTAGGACTTTATGACAGAAATTGAACATAAAATAAAGTGTTTATTTATGCCGATGTGCAAGCTTAAGAATGTTGTGCTATGAATTCTAAGACCTAAAATCCCTTTCACTTTTAATAAAAGTACAGGATTGCTTTTTAATTTGCTTAAAAAGTGCTGCTATTTTTAAGTAAGTCCGTTTGCGACACCTCCTTGGTACAAGTAACCTGTGGTTCGAGTTTAACCATTTATGGGCTTGACGGAAGGATAATCTGAGTAATTGAATAGCTATTAGTGATTTGTTTTGTGGCCGCAACTCTTGCGACCGTGAAAGAACAGGGGCTTTGAGGGAAGTAAGCTGCAATTGAACAAATTTATAGGAACCATAGCTCGTAGGACATAACTCGATTGGAGCATGCAAACGGAAGGCAGTTGAATAGCAAAGTAGCTTGCAACCTCCCTTTGCGAGCCCAGATCTAAAAAACCTAGAAATTGAATGAGGCCCTTAGAGAAGAAAAACTCAGATGCAGCTCATTAGCCATGTCAGGCAATCCATCTAGGAGAAGAACACTCCACTCCAATACACCAACTATGACTCCATGATCTGTCACCATCCAAGGTTGCTAGGCCATGACAGATGAACCCCAAGTGTAAAGGATGGGACCATTACTGCACACACTGCATCTCACCTAAAAATGTCATTGTGCAGGCACAAGGGATATGTCTACATCTAAACAAACAACATCTTTAAGCCCTGTAGCGATGTGAAAGGGGCTAAATGGCAGGTGGAAGATGTCACTGGAAGCTGCATTCTCAATTCTGCATGGAGGTGGTTCAGATGTATGGGTGGCCTGATGCTGACCAAGGAGACAACTGAATCATTCAGCAGCACCCTGAACAATCAAGCAGCCTTCACTAAGGACAGCAGTGCTTGCTCCAAATGGAGAACGGCCTAGAAAATGTTGTCTAAAGAAAGCTTGTCTCCACTTTACCCAGTTGGCTAGCACGGTTAATGGGCATCTTCAAATGTGGTCGAAACTCAGCAAAGATGAAAAGGCGCACACCTGCCTCACAAGGTGTACTTGGACTGAAACTACCATGTTGGAACATCAGAACTATGCTTGTCAAAGCAGACAGCAGTCATCAGGAATGGTTCTCTGCTCTAGTAACCCACAAACTATCAAGGTGTGAGGAATTGACTCTGCTGGGTTTTGAACCCTGGTCCCCAGGCTGCTATACCTCTTCCCTACCACTGCGCCAGCCTGCCTTTTGTGAATTCCATTGAGACCTTATAAGCTTGACTCTGCTAGCAATTTTGTCAGTACCTAAGTCTCTTCAGCTGTGTCTGGTCAGGTGTCTGGTTCTTGGCCTATATAAGGCACTTCCTGTCTCTGTATCCTTGCCAGATTATTGTTGGTTCCTGATCCCTTCAATAAAAGCTTGTTCCTGTTTAACCTACAAGTTGCTGAACCGGATTATTGCTGACCTTGGCTACTGGTCTCCACAACTTTGTGATTCATATATCATTACAGAATAATCTGGCCCTTTCATGGAGACCGCCTGGACAGATTCTGCATTGGCCCAGCAGGTTGCTTTTACTGCAAGAACTGTGTAGACCCAGGCACAGACCATCCAAGTGCTGCAGGACCAGGTAGCTGAACTGCAAAATAAATTTCAGTCAATGCACAGTGAGTACACCAGCTTCAGGGCACGTGATGTTTCAGCTGCTACTGTTACACCTGCACCAGATGCCCGCTTGCCCCTGCCAGAAAAGTTTGGAGGAGATCGCAAAAAATTTAGGGGTTTCCTAAATCAATGCCGTTTGCACTTCATGATGTTACCTCACCAATTTCCATCTGAAAGAGAGAAGGTGGGATTTATTTTTTCACTATTCAAAGATGAAGCCCTGGCTTGGGGCTCCCCTCTTCTGGAACAGGACAGTCTAGTCTTGGGTAATCTAAATGACTTTCTTGAGGCCATGTGCCTAGTTTTTGATGACCCCAATCGATGTGCTACAGCAGAAGCCACTCTACTTCATTTGCATAAAGGGAGGCGCTCCGTGGCTGAATATGCTGCTGAATTCAGACAGTGGGTTGCTGATACTACCTGGAACCAATCAGCTCAGAGGTTCCACTTCAGAAAAGGTCTCTCAGAAGCTATAAAAGATGAGCTAGCTCGTGTTGATCTTCCTGCTGACTTTGATGCATTCGTGCGTTTGGCTATCCGTATCGATCGGAGACTTTCTGAAAGAAGACTGGAAAGACAGGGCTCTTTTAGACCAAGTACTACTCCTATTTCCTATTCAAGAATTTCTACTCCAACCCCACAAACACCTTCAGACTCTGAGCCTGAGGCTATGCAGGTAAATCTAATAAGAGGGCCATTATCCAACGAAGAAAAACAGTGGCGACGCACTCACAATTTATGCCTGTATTGTGGTAGTGCAGGGCACTATGCCATCAATTGCCCAAGCAAATCCAAAAGAACAATAGCTATGGCTGCTGAGGGCGCACAGATTCGACACCAATCCCAGATTGCAGATCAACTGGATTCTGTCACACAACCCTTGTTTTCTCTGGCTCATGGTGAAGAGGGTATGTTGACTCAACATGCTCATTTTGTGGTGCCTATCACGTTGCAATGTTGTGATCATAAAATTTCAACTATAGCTATGATAGATTCTGGAGCAGGCTGAAACTTTATGGACATTAAATTTGCAGCAGGAAAAGGAATTCAGTCTTTCCCTAATTCTTCACCTGTGTTAATGGAGACAGTGGACGGTTCTCCACTTACGTCGGGCCCGGTTACACATGAGACTGTGCCCTTAAAGTTGACTCTGGAAGTGAATCACCATGAGACTATATCTTTCCACCTAATTTCCTCAACACAGTTTCCAGTGATTTTGGGGGTACCTTGGCTTGCTCTGCATAACCCACAGATTGATTGGAAGATCAGAACTTTGTCCTTTCCTTCAGAACACTGCTTAATGAATTGTCAACCCACTAAGGTAACACCTGTTGCCACAACAATTAATGAAATGGTTGCTACAAACTTGACTAAGCTTCCTCTACAATATCAGGATTTTGCAGATGTCTGTGATAAGAAGAATGCTGATCAGCTTCCACCCCACAGGCCTTATGATTGTCCAAAAGAGCTGTTGCCTGGGGCTGCTATCCCATTGGGCCGTATATATTCCCTTTCTGAGCCTGAATTGAAAGCTCTTCGTGAATACATACAAGAAAATCTTGCCAAAGATTTTATTCGACCATCTACTTCCCCAGCAGGAGCTCCTATATTCTTTGTAGAGAAGAAAGATGGCAGCCTACGGCCATGCGTTGATTACAGGGACATTAATAACATCACTGTTAAAAAACTCTACCCCTTGCCTCTCATTCCTGAACTTTTGGAGAGACTTCGCTCAGCTAAAATATTTACAAAGCTTGATCTTCGGGGGGCATATAATCTGGTTCGCATAAGACCAAATGATGAATGGAAAACAGCTTTCAGAACCAGGTACGGGCATTACGAATATCTAGTAATGCCATTTGGGCTTTGTAATGCCCCTGCAACTTTCCAGCATCTTATCAATGAGGTACTACGAGATCTCCTGGATCAGTTTGTTGTGGCATATTTGGATGATATCCTAATATTCTCTGATAGTCTTGAAAACCACAGAAAACAGGTCCGTATAGTTCTGGAGCGCCTTCGTACCCACCACCTATACATTAAACTAGAAAAATGTGAGTTTGAACAAACAAATTCAATTCCTGGGGTATGTCATAACTCCTAAAGGTTTAACTATGGACGCAAGTAAAATTAAAGCTGTGCTGGACTGGCCCATCCCCAAGAATGAAAAAGATGTCCAGAGATTTGTGGGGTTTGCCAATTTTTACAGGCGTTTCATTAAGAATTTCTCTGCCGTTATTACACCGATCACTGAACTCACACGTAAAGGGACTCCTTTTCAGTGGTCCGATAAGGCTGATACCGCATTTTCCCGATTAAAGACTCTGTTTACATATGCCCCTGTCCTGGTACATCCTCAGCCAGAATTACCATTTATTGTGGAAGTTGATGCTTCTGATTCAGCTGTTGGTGCTATACTGTCTCAAAGGACATCCGTGTGCCTTCTATTCCCGCCAGATGGTGCCAGCAGAAAGAAATTATGACATAGGGAATAAAGAACTATTGGCTATAAAAGCTGCCTTCACCGAATGGAGACATCTCTTGGAGGGAGCTACCCATCCAATTACTGTCCTCACAGATCACAAAAATCTGGAATGTATTTGATCAGCTAAGAGACTGTCAGCCAGACAAGCACGCTGGTCCCTATTCTTCTCAAGGTTTAATTTTTTGGTTACATACCGTCCTGGCTCCAAGAATGGTAAGGCGGATGCCTTGTCTAGAATAGCTGACCCCCTCCATGCTACCGTAACCAAGACCACCATCTTGCCGGAGGATATATTTATAGGAGTTGCTTTTCCTTCTGATCTGATGTCTTGCATTAAAAAGGGCTACGCTGAAGACCCAGTTCTTCGTGATCCTCCTCGTGATCTCCATATGACGATGCTTAATGGGTTTTGGATTTTTCAACGACGTCTGTTTGCTCCGGAGTCAGTGCGACTGGACCTTTTACGTCTCTACCATGACTCAAAACCAGCAGGTCATCCAGGAATCCGAAAGACGCAAGACCTACTTGCCCGATCCTTTTGGAGGCCGAAGTATCATGAGGATGTTAAGAAGTATGTGTCCTCTTGTGATGTGTGTGCCAGACATAAGACTCCTCGCTCATCCCCTGTTGGCTTGCTTCAGCCTCTTCCAATTCCTCATCGTCCCTGGGGATCTATATCCATGGACTTTATTGTGGAACTACCTCCCTCTAAGGAAAACACTACCATTCTTGTTGTTGTGGACAGGTTAACTAATATGGGTCATTTCATACCAGCTCGTGGTCTCCCTTCAGCTAAACAGACGGCTGACCTGGTTATTCTGGAAATTTTTCGCTTGCATGGAGTGCCTGATGAAGTAGTTTCTGACAGGGGAGTGCAGTTTACGTCTCGTTTTTGGAAACATTTTTGTTCTAATCTAGGTATTAATGTAAATCTGTCGTCAGCTTTTCATCCACAAAGTAATGGACAGACTGAGCGAACCAACCAGACTTTGGAGCAATATTTGCGGTGCTATATTAGTTACCTGCAGGATGACTGGCTGGATTTTCTACCCACGGCGGAGTTTGCCTATAACAATGCCCAACACTGCTCCACTTCTTTGAGCCCATTTTTTGCCAACTATGGTTACCATCCGACCTTTCTAGTCAGTCTTCCAATTACTACTTCCATTCCTGCTGTCACTGACCGGCTAACCGCCTTACGTGATTCCCAAGCACTGTTGAAAGAGACTCTTTTGGAGGCTCAGGAATGTAACAAAAGAGCTGCTGATAGGCATAGAAAGGAGGCCCCAGTCTATCGCGTTGGTGACAAGGTGTGGCTGTCAAAAAAGAATCTTAAGCTTCGGATTCCTTCTCATAAATTGGGTCAAAGGTTCATGGGACCTTTTGAGATCATTGCTCAGATCAATGCTGTCACCTTCCATTTGCAACTCCCGAATTTCATGAAAATACATCCAGTGTTTCACGTTGCACTGCTTAAACCTGTTCATGAAAATACTTTCCCTGGCCGAGCCCTGCCTGCCCCACCTCCAGTCCTCGTGGATGGTGAGGATGAGTACGAAGTGGACAAAATTCTTGACTCCCGGATCCTAACAAACTTCAGTATTTGGTTCGCTGGAAAGGCTATGGTGAGGAGGAGAGTTCTTGGAAACCAGTGGACAATATTCACGCTCCTGATCTACTTCGGTCTTTTCATGTGCAGTACCCTGCTAAACCAGGTAATAGGGCATCCAGAGGCTGCACCTATAGAGGCGGGAGTAATGTGAGGAATTGACTCTGCTGGGTTTTGAACCCTGGTCCCCAGGCTGCTATACCTCTTCCCTACCACTGCGCCAGCCTGCCTTTTGTGAATTCCATTGAGACCTTATAAGCTTGACTCTGCTAGCAATTTTATCAGTACCTAAGTCTCTTCAGCTGTGTCTTGTCAGGTGTCTGGTTCTTGGCCTATATAAGGCACTTCCTGTCTCTGTATCCCTGCCAGATTATTGTTGGTTCCTGATCCCTTCAATAAAAGCTTGTTCCTGTTTAACCTACAAGTTGCTGAACCGGATTATTGCTGACCTTGGCTACTGGTCTCCACAACTTTGTGATTCATATATCATTACACAAGGCTGGCTATCGACATCGCTGCCCTCAATGAAGTCCACCTCCCAGAAGTAGGTAGCCTTCAGTAACACTCTCTACTGGTCGGGCAAGCCAGAAGCTGAGAGGAAAGGAGCCACAAGGAAAATGCCTCTCAGATTCCCCTTCAGATGCTTTATGGGAATACCCCAAACCAGCATCCTGCAGACCTCTGAAGAGGTCCTAGGGTTCTCCACAAAGAAGAACCTAAGACTGGTTTGACGAAAACAATCAGGAGATCCATGAATTACTGTTGAAAAAGAGATTTGCTCATCAAGCACATCTTGCTCGGCCTCCTGCCTTAAAAAGAAAGTAGCCTTCTGTCTTGTGTGCAGCAACTTCCAACTAAAGCTTTGAGAAATTCAGAACCAGTGGTGGACCAACCTCGCGGAAAAAACTGAGCATGGCACAGATGTTGTCAACAACAGAGGCTTTTATGAAGCCCTGAAGGTGGTGTATGGCCCATCCCACTTGGTCCAGAGTCCATTAAGCAGTGGAGATGGTCAAATACTCCTTACAGACAAATATTTTATTCTGATTCGGTGGTCTGACCACTTTCAGACTCAATGCTGCACCAACCATTCATCTCTCCATTGCATTCCACATCAACAGATGAAAACAGAACTGGTTAAAATCCCTACTCTTGAAGAGACTGTAAAAGCTATTGAGCAGCTAAAGAATTGTATGGCAGCAGGAGTTGATTGAAACCCAGCAGAGATCTGGAAACATGAGGGCCCAGCACTTCACACTAAGCTCCATGAGCTCTTTGTTTGCTGCTGGCGGCAAGGAAAACTGCCTCAGGACCTTCGTGATGCAATCATCATCACCCTATGCAAGAGAAAAGAAGAAAAGTCAGACTGCTCCAATTACCGGGGATAACTCTGCTGTCCGTCACTGGGAAAATCCTTGCAAGAGTACTCCTCAACAGACTGGTGCCCACTATTTCAGATGAACTCTTCCCCGAGAGTCAGTGTGGCTTTAGAGGCAACAGAAGCACCAATGACATGGTTTTTGTTCTCAGTTAGCTCCAAGAGCAATGCCTACAACAGAACAAAGGACATTATGTGATGTTTGTCGACCTTACCAAAGTGTTCAAGACCGTGAGCAGAAAGGGTCTGTGTCAAATCATAGAACGTTTAGGATGTCCTCCCAAGTTCCTCAACTTGATAATTCAGCTACATGAAGACCAGCATGGCCAAGTCAGTCACAGCAACGACCTGTCAGAGCCCTTCCCAATAAGTAATGGTGTGAAGCAGGGCTGTGTCTTTCCACCAACTATATTCACTCTATTCTTCAGTATGATGCTGCAAAGGGCTATAGCAGACCTTGATGATGAGGATGGTCTATATATCCAATACCACACTGGTGGCAGTCTGTTCAACCTGAGGCAGATAAAGGCCCACATCAAGACATGACTTGTTCGAGATCTACTCTTTGCCGATGATGCTGACCATGTTTCCCATACGGCGACAGCTCTGCAGCTTCGCCGGGGCTGCAAAGCTCTTCGTTCTAGAAATCAGTTTGAAGAAGAAGGAAGTTCTCCAACAGTCCGCACCTCAAGAAGATTACTGTTCTCCTCGCATCATTATAGGCGAGTCCCAGCTGAAAACAGTCCACCAGTTCACCTACCTGGGTTGCATTATCTCCTCAAGAAAATTGACAATGGACTAGCAAAAGCAAATAGTGCATTTAGCAGGTTATATAACAGAGTTTGAAACAACAAGCATCTGAATGCACAAAGGTGAAATGTGTGAATGTGTAGAGAGCTGTTGTGTTGACCACCCTACGGCTCTAAGTCATGGGGTACCTTCTTTAGCACTCTCATCAATGCTGCCTCTTAACAATCGTCAACAATCACTGGAATGACCACGTCACCAACACTAGAACAGGCAGGAGTCACCGGCATTGAGGCCATGCTTTTGAAGACACAGTTGCACTGGTCAGCACACATTTCTAGAATGGAGGGTGATCAGCTTCCATAGATTGTGCTATATGCCGAGCTCACCACTGGTAATTGCGACATAGGAGGACCAAAGAAGAGGTACAAGGGTTCGCTGAAACATTCCATTAATACCTGTCATATTGACCATCATCAATGGATGGCTTTAGCTCCAGAACGCAGGGCCTGGAGAAGTACTATTCACCAGGTCATCTCATCTTTTGAGAGCACACGCAGGGCTGATCCTGAGGACAAAAGGAGACAGAGTAAAAATAGTGTCAGTGCAGCACCCAAACCAGAGCAAGCCTTCCCGTGTAACCACTGCTGTCAAGTCTGCCTGTCCCGCATTGGCCTCCTCAGCCACCAGAAAGCCCACTAATTTGGAAAACATCCCTTTTAAATGTTCATTCGTGAAGCCAAGCCAAACATTATCCTTTTATTATCCTTTATATAACCTTTGTTACAGATACTAAGGTTACAAGTCAGATTCATTTAGAAAGATCCATATCTCTTTGTATCCAGTGATACAACCAATCTTAGATTTTAATAAGGATTCACCACTTCATGTTGTGTGATCGAACCCAAATTGAATTAAATACGGCCTCTATATATTTATCTTGGTACTATAACAAAAGTTTCATTAAAGAACTTAATTATGTAGCAAACTACTATCTGATTTAGTCTTAGATGAAGTTCTACAATGTTAGCAGTTTGCCAGGTGTTGTATATATCTTTCAGTGCAGCAAGTTTATTAACAGGTAACATACTATAACAACATTTTTATTAACTTATAAAGTCACTCCTCCCTTTTAATTTTTTTTTATTTAGCTCAATCTCTATATTTTTTATCTTGTTAAGTAACTTCATATCATACTCTCATTTTACATTATTCATTTCATATTTTCTAAACTACCTCACAATTACTTAATTGTATTATTTCATAATCTTCATTTAAGAACAGTTTTAATTACACTATTAATTTTAAAAAGACTATATCTATCTATCTATATATATATATATATATATATATATATATATATATATATATATGTACATAAAGAGTTATGTGGAAGCACCTATAATGTTACCTTATAGTTGCTATGGTATATTGAAAAAAAAGAGGAGAGAAAAAAAAATAGCTTTTAATCTGACAAAAACAAAATAGCAAGAAAATTATATCAAAGATACAATTTATTAAATGGGAACAGACACGCGCATGCGCAGTTCACAATTCAGGCATGCACAATACCGCCTAACATGAGAAAGCCAAATCAGCTCATAGAATGTCCTTAGGATGTATAAAACATCACTAACATGGCCAAACCATTCAAATCACAGCTGATTAAATATGTATATCAATTGCAACTAGCATGACTGCCAGACAAACAATTAAAGTGTAACTTTTAATCATACAATATCTATTAATCCAAAAGGGAATGTAAAAGAAAATAATTTTTTTTATTTAAAATAAAATAAAGGAGGTTGATGTGCAACACAGTGGAAAGTCTCTTGTGGTGGTGGCATTACATGGTATCAAGATAGGGCTCAGAGGGTGTACCTGTCAGTGGCAGCGATTATTAACCATATAGGAATCATTATCACATCCTAAAGAAAGCAGTCAAAATTCCATAGTGATACTGATTGAAAAAAAAAATGCACATTTTAATGCTGCCCAGTCAATATTGAAACATATTCATGAGTGCAATACAGCAAACTAATTATTTCAAAGGATAGTTATAAACAAGTTATGCAGCAAATATGCTGTGAATTATGGTGTTAACATAAGTTATAACTGCATATATAAGTTCTCAGCAATATGAGGAAAAAAATCCTCTTATGTTAATAACAACTATTAAATATAACATCCTCTCCCATGGGAGGTGATTTCTCTCAATCTGTATCTGGATTTAACAAGCACTATGGCCAAATTTACCATAATAAAATATGGACTGCTACATTTACCCTTAAGTGGCAGTGTTATCAGTTACTGGCCAAAGAACTTAGTATGAATGTAATGAACTTAAATATAGATACTGCCCATTATCAAATATCTGGATACATATACACATTTCCACATGAATGTCCGCTCCCCACAGCCAGAGAACTTACCTCCACATGAGCCCCACCCCATCCTACCTTCAACACACCCACTCTCTCCTTGGTGTCTGATGTCACTCGTCAGTGACGCTCAGGTTGTCCGTTTGCACATCAAAAACTTGCGCATGCGCAGTTCTCCATTTGCGCATGCGCAATACCGCCAACACGCGTTTCGCGAATGGATTGCTTTCTCAAGGGGCTGCAGGTCTCAATCGCCTGCCCTCCTTAAATAGTATGCTGATATAAACACCTAATTAACCCTTTATATATACACTACTGATAAAGTTACAGACAATACACTAAGAATAGTCATTAATGAATTATTATATAATGAATGGTCATATGAAGTAAAGTATAGTCAAAAATTATTACTGTCTTATCATAAATCAGCAACTATAAACAAGTTGCAAATGTAATTACATATCTTCCAAATACAACTGGTTGGCCAATCATTACACAAAAGGATAAGCAACATACATTGATTGTACTTGTAAAGCTATATCAAGGCAGAGCGAATAGTATTCCTAACAAGGAATACATTAGAACCAAGTAGATGATAAATTATCTTCCTCAAATAATTTGAAAGATGGCAACAATTATATAATTAATATTATCCATAGTTCTTACAAATTATGTATTTTATAAAAAAAACTATGAAATTAATATTTTCATTCAATCCATTGGGAGCCATGGTATTTAGTAGGAAAATCCACCTACTCTCTGATCGTATCAGAGCATTTTCAAAATTCCATCCACGAATTCCCAATGTTACTTGTTGCACCATCCAACATTTGAGTTCATCAAGATTTGAAATATGGAATTTGAAAAAATGACGTGCTACTGATGTAAGCTTACAACCATTGTCCAAATCCTTTTTGCTGTTTTTAATACTCCTTACATGTTCACCTTTGCGTTTCCGTACTTCACAGCTAGTCATGCCAACATATTTTCCATCTGTACAAGTACATTCAAGAATATAAATGACAGATTTTGGACTACAGCTGAAGAAGTTCCTTACCGTATGATAATTGCCCATGTGGTCAGAAAAATATGTTGTATTTTTAATATGAGAACAATATTTACAATGTCCGCACTTATGACTTCCTACCGTCCGAGTTTTGGATAATTTAGCTAACGTATCCTTTAAAGACGGAGATCGTCACCAACTGGCTTGTATTCCTTTTGGTAGCCATTTTCTCAAATCATTGTCCGTCATAAGTACATTCATATGTTAATTTAATACATCCAAAATGTCTTTCCACTGGCCATTAAATGTACTGATTAACCTAATCTGTTCATCATTGGGTAATTGTTTCTTTTTTGGATTGAGGAGGTTCTCTCACTTGAGATATAGAGCCTTATGAAAGGCCTGTTTGGTTATTCTATTGCTGTAACCCCTTAGCCTGAGCCTCTCTCGTAGATCTTTGGCTCTGACTTTAAAAATCTCAATATTCGAGCAATTTCTTCTCAACCACATGAATTCTCCCAATAGAATTGCACATTTTGTACTTGGAAAATAAGTACTCTCAAAATGCAGAATGTTATTTGTTGCAGTTTTCTTTCTGAAAAGATCCATACAGATAACACCAGTTTCACCTCTATATACAAGTACATCTAAAAACTCCACCTTATCTTGATGAATAGAATAGGTGAGTGTTAGATAGAAGTCACTAGAATTTAAGATGTTCATATATTCAATAAAAAGACATTCTGGTCCATCCCATAGTAGAAACAGGTTGTCTATATAACGCAACCAAATAAGGACATGTTGCGTATATATGGACAAATTATCAGCCAGGGCAATCTCACGCTCCCACCACCACAAGTAGAGGTTAGCATACGTGGGAGCGCAAAAAGTGCCCATGGCTGTACCTCTTACTTGTAAAAAAAAATCTGTTATTGAAGACAAAATAATTGTGAGTTAAAATAAAGTGCAACAGGTCTACTATAAATTGATTCCTCTCTTGTTGTTGAGTCTGATACATCTTCAAAAAATAGCTAACTGCATTATCTCCCATCTGGAGGTATATAGTGACTCCACATCATATGTGATCATATAGGTAGTATCCGACAGGATAATTCCATCAAGTTTGTTAAGTAAATCCATGGTATCATGAAGATATGAAGATAGATCGATCACATAAGAGCGTAAATTGATATCAATGCGTTTACTAGATTGCCGTTCCCTGATATTATGGGTCTTCCGAGAAGTTTTACCTCATCCTTGTGTATTTTAGGTAATAGATATAATATTGCAATCCGTGGTTTTGAAACTTCCAAGAATTTAAATTTTTTCTTAGAAATTATACCATTACTCTGTGCTCCCATGATAATCTTCATATATTTTTCTGTAAATTCAATAGTGGGATCGCTCAAAATACTTCTATAACACTTTTTGTCTGACAGTTGTTTCATAGCTTCAGTGATGTAATCCTCTGTGTGCCAAAGAATAATATTGTCTCCCTTATCAGACGGTTTCAACACAATGTCTTGCCAGGACTTAATTTCCTTTAAACATCTCTGTTCTTCTGATGTTAAACTAGATCAATAAATATGAGGCAACTTCTTTAAATCCTGGACCACCAATTTAGTGTATATATCAATTTGCGAGCAGACAGTTGAAGGTGGAACAAATCTTGACTGCATCTGAAGCTTGTTGATAAATGGATCCATTGGCTGATCCTCCAAATTTTCAAAATAGAGATCACAGAAGTCTTCCAAGGCCTGTTGCTCTATCATAACAGGGTTGGTTTCTTCCTTCTCAAATAACCTTTTTAGAAGGAGTTTTCTAGTGAATACATTTACATCTTTTGTGACTTCAAAAATGTCAAATGTACACGTCAGTGAAAAGGACAAACCTTTTTGTAAAATTTGAATCTGTAATGGATTTTAAATTCTATCTGATAAGTTGACAATTTGCAATGTATCATTTACCATCTGTTTTTTTTTTCACCATCCATGGTCTGTCCCTCTGTGAGGAGCCTTTTTGTCTGTAGCCCCAAATCTTCCGATCCCTCAGATTCATCTCTGTATTCTGGAGCTGAGTGCTGTGTCTTTCGCGCTCCAGATCTGATCTGTTTGTTGTGTCTTTTGATCGACATGGGGTATATCCCCTTTTGGGGCCAAATTCTGAAAAAGGCTTAGGAATACCTGCTCGTTGTGTGTTCTCCTCCAGAGGGCCTTTATTATCTTCCATAGCAGATTAATCATATTCAGATGATGACTGTACAGTCATATGTGAATGTCTTGATCTGTTAGATGGTTTTCTATGTCTATATTCTTTATGGTCCCAGTTAAATATTCAGCCTTTTTCAAAGACCTTAGTGTCCCGATTCATCTTGTGTTGTTTATTTTTTTTTTCAATTTCTTTCTCTTTCTTTTCCAAATCTTGTTTAATATTAACGTATGCATTCTGGAACTCCACTAAGGTCTCACATTTCTTAAGATCTTTAGTCAACTCATTAATCTGATTATCTATATCTTTGATAATATCATTTTTGTCATCTGATAATATGGCAATCAGGGTCTCTGAGCAAGATATCAGTGCTTGTTTCCACCTCTTCTTATATGTATCAATATGGAAAGCATAAGAAGGAAAGACCCGTGCTCTTAATCCTCTAGGGATGATATGTTTTGCCAAGTACTTATCAAATGTACTCTTATTATACTATAACAACATTTTTATTAACTTATAAATTCATTCCTCCCTTTTTATAAAATGTGTTTAGCTCAATCTCTATATTTTTATCTTGTTAAGCCACTTCATATCATATGCCCATTTTACATTATTCATTTCATATTTTCTAAACTTCCTCACAATTACTTAATTGTATTATATTATAATCTTCATTTAAGAGCAGTTTTAATTCCACTATATATATAGATTAATAACAAGTGTTGCAGTATAATTTGATACCTTTGTATTGGACCAAGGTGTTATTTATATTGACAAGCTTTCAAGAGGTTCAACCTCTCTTTATCAAGTTTGAAACAATACTAACATGAGATGGAACCCTCAGTTTGAATAAAAAAAGCAGATGCCGAGAGAGTGGAGACAGCATCTGACATCAGGTAAATACATATATGGGGAATAAACATGACATAGTAAAGGAGACATATATACACATACACAACAATATATGCATGAAAAAACAGAGCACTGTAGTCCACAGTTAGATCTTTCCTGTTGGCTAAACACCTCACTAAGAGTGCCAGCCTGTAATGGTGTGATAAGAAAAAATCACATGAAATTGTGATAATGTGTTAGAAAACCCAAGTCCATATTAAGTCCTGTATTTTTAGTGTTGATGAATGTGATCATCTTTATTTCAAATGCTTTTCTCTCTTGGATGTTTTTAAATTTTCCTGAGTATTTTGACTTTTAAGTTTTGTATGAGTGATCATTCTGGCTCCCACTGGGCTACAATTACTGTCTTCATTATGCTTTCTTATTGAATGCCTGTGTAAATTCATCCTTAAGTGAATTTCTTGGCTTGTTTCTCCAGTGTAACAGCATCCGGTGTCACATAAAATACATTGTATTATATAAACCACATTGGATGATGTACATGAATACCATCTTTTGATGTTATAGGTTTTGTTGTTATGTGTGGCTGTGTTATCATTACAAATCTGTTGACATCATTTACAGGCACGTTTGTTACAAGGTTCATTGGCCAGTTTTCTGTTTTTGTTTCAGGTTTGGTGTTTTTTTAAATGCTTAATGCGGCTAGACGCCGATAGAGGGATTGTGTGATGAGAGCACAGAGTTTGAGATGGGAACTGCTTGATATTTCCTGATCCTGATTCTCCTTGCATTGGAACCTCCATAGGAGACTACATACCTCGGCAATCGCCAAGCAAGTATCTGTAAGAGGGAAGCATGCATCACCGCTGATGAACAGAGTGGTGAGAGGCATAAGCCATGACTTCATTGCTGTGTGCACACAGAAGGGACTAGCAGCTACTGATAAGGTCTTTGTTTTTGAATTTTTTGTCTGACAAGAGACACTGCTGGAACCGGCTAATCAGCATATGCAATTTACAGATATACACACTTGAGTAGAGTTTTGATCAAACTGGCAAACTGACTTGTAGGATACTTATCAGTATATGAGAAACTCAGGATTGTTTACTTAGAGGTACTATCAGCATTCACTATTTATGTAGTGATTACGCCAGAGGAATTGCACAATTTATTAGTTGGAGTATGTCCTGGACTGGTGCGTAGCAAGCATTGAATGCTATCTCATGTTTGATCTGTCATGGACTGGCGTGGCGTGTCTGCTGTTGGCCCTGAACAAACCGGCTGCTAGAGCATATATAAACCTCTTCTGTTGTCCCTCCCATAGTAACAAGATTTTAAACGCTTAAATTTATCTGTTATAGATCTTATCTTGCCACACTATTGTAACAGCAGTACTATTGTGTGTTTCTAAAAAAGAGCTGGGCACTTTTACAATTACATGCTCCCTCCAGAACCCCCCACTTGAGATTGCTCAGCCGGCTTTGCTGGAGGCGGAGTCATAAAAACACTTTATTAGAATGTCTAATTTGGTTCTGGTGGCTTGTGGCTGACATGGATGTTGTGAAGCTTTGGGGGTAACAGAAAAGACTTTCCACTCATGTTATTGACTCATGTTAATGGTTTATGTGCGCAATTAGCCATTTTTCTGTCTGGATATCAAAGCTTACCAAGTAAATAAGCTTTGACGTGGGACACACAGAGACTGAGTTAATATTCTGATTAACAAATCTTTCAAGTTCAAAAACTAGCGATACAGAATTTCCTATGGAGGAACAATTAACTTAATCTAAGATGAAGGAGATCCTACATGATTCTCAAATTAGCTTAATGGCTGATCTAAAACAACAAATTATGGAAAATGCTTTAACCGTGAAGGAACTCAACACTAAAACAGCAGAAATTGAATCTCAGTTTATCTACTTAAAGTGAGGAGGGGGGTTTAGGATGAGGATAGGGGGTTGAGGATGAGGATGGGGGGTTGAGGATGAGGATAGGGGGTTGAGGATGTAGGGTTGAGGATGAGGATGGGGGTTGAGGTCGAGGAGGGGGATTTAGGAGGGGGGTTGAGGAGTGAGGTTGAGGAGGGGGTTGAGGATGAGGAGGGGGGTTGAGGATGGGGGGGTTGAGGATGAGGGGGTTGAGGATGGGGCAGTTGAGAATGGGGGGTTGAGAATGGGGGGGGTTGAGGATGAGGATGGGAGGGTTGAGGAGAGAGGTTGAGAAGGGGGTTTGAGGAGGCGGGTTGAGGAGAGAGGTTGAGAAGGGGGGTTGGAGAGGGGGGTTGAGGAGGGGGGTTGAGGATGAGGAGGGGGGTTGAGGAGGGAGGTTGACGATGAGGAGGGGTTGAGGAGGGAGGTTGAGGATGAGGAGGCGGTTGAGGATGAGGAGGCGGGTTGAGGAGGGAGGTTGAGGAGGGAGGTTGAGGAGGGGCGTTGAGAAGGGGGGTTGAGGAGGGAGGTTGAGGATGAGGAGGGGTGTTGAGGATGAGGAAGGGTGTTGAGGAGGGGGGTTGAGGAGGGTGATAAGGGAGGGGGAGGGAAAGAGACACAGGGAAGGGAGATTGGGGACGAGACACAGGGAAGGAAGAGGGGGGAAGAGACACAGGAGAGGGAGAGGGGGGAAGAGACACAGGGGAGGGAGAGGGGGGAAGAGACACAGGGGAGAGAGAGGGGGCACAAGAAAGGGACACAGAGGGCACACAAGAGGGGGACACAGAGGGCACAAGAGGGACAAAGGGGGCAGCACATTTCCTACCCTCGACTTATACTCGAGTCACTAAGTTTTTGTGGTAAAATAGGTGCCTCAGCTTTTACTTGGGTCGGCTTATACTCGAGTATATACGGTAATTATTTGCACTGTACAGATCTATTCTGTTATCTCACAATTTGTCCACAGACACAGATACATTTTTCACTTTTAGAAATTTTAAATAAAGGTCTGCAAATTTTTTTTAACATATATACTCCAATTTGTGTCACATTAATAGAATTTTCACACAAACTCTTATTAGTAACATTGAATTTGTTAATTACATGTTGTACATCGGTGTATAGCCTAACAAAAGGTCTTTACTAATGTTTTTGAAGATATTTAAAAGTATGGCTGTTGGTATGAATGGCATGAAAGTTAAATTGTTTAATTGCTTATTAAAGGGAATCAGTCCTGGTCGAACTTTGAGATTGCTTATACTAGAAATGTTCTTATTTATTCTATGTATAATAAGTTTCTGGTTATACACAAGTATTAAAAGAACATCTATATTTTACCATAATAAATCTGAAAACTCATGTCAATTAAATGTATAAGTTTCAATGTAAAAGGTTTAAATTCTCCCAGTAAAAGGAACTGATGCAACAACTGAAAGTTGATATTCTGTTCCTTCAGGAAACCCATTGGAATAAGAATAAGATACCTAATTTCAGCCAAATGGATTTGAGTTAAGATATAACTTTACTTTTAAAAAGAAACTCCAGAGGAGTATCAATTTTATTTAGTAAAAAGCTGGAAGTTAAAGAGGAGTTAATAGAAATTGATCCCCATGGCAGATTTATTTTGTGGATAGGGAAAATAAACAATCAGAAATTTACATTAATAAATTTGTATTCCCCTAATGAAAAACAACTCCAATTTATAAAAAAAATGTATTAATAAATCAAACAAATATAGATATGGATCATTAATTATTGGTGGCAATTTTAACTTAATCGGGATATTGATAGGAAAACCAAGAAATCAAAAACTTTCTTAATATTCAAAGTAAATCGGACCAGTTTTTGAAACTGATCACTGATAACAAATTATTTGACACCTGGAGGATTATATTTCCTAATCAGGTTGATTAATTTTTCTCCAGTTCACAAAATGTAATCCAGATTAGATTTTTTCTTGTAGATGCCTTGACTATTAGCGTAATATTGCAAGCCGAAATAGGCCCTATTACATTATCTGACCACACTTATTTTACCATAAAGATTACATTAGAAACTGAGAAGAAGCCAAAACCATCATGGGAATTAGATGACTCTTTCATTATCAATGATCAGAATAAGGACTATCTTATATCCCAAATCAGGGAATTTTTTGACTCAGTTCCATCTAATAGTTTGTTATGGATGGCTTTTAAAGCATTTACTAGAGGCATTTTAATTAAAATGAAAGGCCACTCGATAAAACAAAGAGGCACATCACTGCGTAAATTATTAATACAATTGTATAATTTGGAGAAAACAAACAAATTAAACCCAAATGACATCATTTCTTTGGAGATCAAAAATTTACAAAATAAAAGAAATATAATTAATCAACTAATTTCTGATAAGGCCATTTGGATGTTACAGCAAAAATGTAAGTAGTATAATAAATCAAGTAAAATACTGGTAAATAAGATTAAAAAGAAAAATCAAAATACTAGACTTGAAGGGTTGCTCAGTGAAGGAGAATAGGTTACTAAACCCAATGACATCGCCACAGCTTTTGCCTCTTATTATAATAAACTATACAATCTTTCACAATATGCTACTTTTAAAAAGCTTTCAGTTGAAGACATTCAAAATGTTTTGGAGGAATACAAATTACCAAAGATATCTGCAGCCGAGTTAGATTTGTTGAATGAACCAATTTCAGAATTGGAAATTAGGTCATCAAAAATGTAAAAGCCCATATTACTCCAGGCCCAGATGGCTACAGCAATTTATTCTATAAACTATGAAGGCAAGTCTTGATATCGTTCTTAAAAGATCTATTCAATGAAATTAAGAATGAAGGGAACATTTCCTGATGAAATGTTTAAAGCTATTGTTATTGTTATCCCTAAAAAAATAATTGATATCTATGTGGTAGCTATAGACCAATTTCATTGATGAATGCTGATTTGAAATTATATTCTAAAATTCTACCTATCATACTGGGAAAAATAGTTGATAATTTGATCAATAGATCAATCGGCTCCGTTCCTGGAAGACATGGTTGTGACAATGTCAGGAAATTGGTAAACTTAATAGCTATTGCTAAAAACTCGGGCACTTCCACCCTATTCATATTTTTGGACACAGAGAAAGCTTTTGACATGGTAGAGTAGGAGCACATGAGACTGACATTGTCCGAAATGGGTCTAGGCAGATTTGGCTCACATGGCATTAGTGCTTTATATTCTGGTCCATTGGCTTCTGTAGCTGGAATTAACTTTAATTCCCTGGGTTTTGAAATGTATAATGGTACGAGGCAAGGGTGTCCTCTCTCTCCCATTCTGTTTACTTTATTGGTTGGACCATTCGCGGAAGCGATCAGAAGTATTAGAAGTATAAGTGGCGTAAGGGTGGGAGAGAGAGAACACAAGAACACCTTATTTGCAGACTTATTTTATCACTTACTCAACCCTTGGAAGCTCCTACACAACTACAGAATTTGATTACCAAATATGGTTTCATTTCCAATTGCAAATTAAACTCTTTAAAATCAGATTAATATTTTGAATAAAACCAAAGAAGAATTGGAGGATAACTTCCCCTTTAAATGGAATGAAAACACATTTAAACACTTGGGTATAACCTTTTGTGAGGATATAAGCTAGATGACCTCAATAAACTCTAGAAAGATTTTTGACAAATGTGAAGAAACCATAAAATGTTGGGGAGAAATGCGTTTGTCTTTCTCGGGCAGAATAGCTAGTATCAAAATGGTTATTCTTCCAAGAATAAATTACATTTTTCAGTGTCTTCCGATATGTTTTTCATTGGGTTGGATTACTCGATTCCAAGTTCTAATTGATAAATTCATACATTCCAGCAAACATATTAAGTTGAAAAGATTGACAATGGTTAGAAGATTTAGTAATGGTGGTATTGCATATCCATTCATTAAACTTTTTTGCGATGCCATATTGTTATCACATATTTTGAAATGGCTGGACCACAAAAATAAATATACTTGGCACCAGATAGAAAAATCTTTTATATTGGAATAAGATCTGAGCGCCTTGATTTTTGCCCAAAAATATCAAGTTAAAAATCTAATGAAAGGGTCCCAGGTTGTTAAGAACAATTTTAAATAGTGGCAATGCATTAATAAAAAACAAGGATATATTTCATTTCTAAGCTTATTAGAATCCAATCAATACAATTTTGAATATCTTACAAAGCCTTTGAACTCTAGTGAAATAGGTAAATATATATATTTCCTTGGTGATTTACTTTTTATTAGAGCTTGCTTCCTTTGAGCAGCTCAGAAGTAAATTTGATATTTCTCCTCACTCTTGGTTAACTTTTGAACAAATAAGATCATGGCTAAACATACAAAAATGTAATAAAATGATTAGGAACAAGCTAACTCGAGTTGAATTGCTTATTAATAGGAGGGATTATTCCCATCTTATATCTAAATGTTTTTCTATCATTTGGTCCAATATTGAAAAAACACAATCATCTAGTATGACAATATGGGAGAATGATATAAGTAAACCTTTTCCTTTTGAAAATTGGCTAAAAGAATTTAGAAATACTAACAAATACATAAAAAATGCTGCTCAGAAGGAAGTAAATTTTAAAAATGCAAATTGATGATATATGGTCCCATTTAGAGTTGATCAAATATCTCAATATCCTAAAGACAAACTTTGTTGGAGAAATTGTGGTAGCAGTGGTAAATATTGTCTCTTCTTGTCGCTGTTGTCTGTTGTTTTGCTGGGAGAGGCAGCTGAGTTTTTTTATTTTTCATAAATTCATGTTGTTGTTTCTTGTGAAGATGTTGTATTTCTTTTTCTACATGCTCAGCTTCATATATGTTGCCCTCCTTTAGTTGTTGAATGAGGCTTACTCTGTTGATTTAGATGATGTTTTTTTGTATTAAGTTGATGTATTAGGTGGTTTCTTAGTTTTTCGATTGAGTGTCTGCATACATTTTCAGCATATATTGAGTTATGTGTAGATCTTATTGGATTTTTAATTTTAAGTCAATTTGGCAAAATATTCCTTTTTTTGCATTGTTACAAAAAATAAAATGTTGCTGTTAAGTTGTGTTATTTTTGTTGTTATTTTAATTAGTAGCTTCTTGATTAGACTAAATGCGGTTTCTTCCATAATAATTGAAGAGTGAAACAGCCGTGAATGTCCAGTAATTTAGTAATTTAGTAATTATTAATCTATATATATAGATTAATAATGAGTATTGCAGTATAATTTGATACCTTTTGTATTGGACAAATGTGTTATTTATATTGACAAGTTTTCAAGAGGTTCAACCACTCTTTATCAAGTCTGAAGCAATACTAACATGAAATGGAACCCCCAATTTGAATTTATTTATTGATTCTTCCATAAATAATCTAATTCTTCAAAAATTCAGATTTTCTCTAAAATATTTTATGTTCATGGCTTACACTGCTGGTAATGTTTTTTTTTTAGACTGTTACATAATAGACAAACAAATACAATTATCTTGAACTACAGTAGTCTTTTAATTAAAATTATATCAATTTATCTCAGATTTATCAGAAAAAGGATTGTCAGAGAGATAAAATTAATTTTCAACAATCGTATCACTAAAGACTACTTCTCAAGTTTTAATAATGAGTTCATCATCATTAAGGGACTGGACCATACCCTTTCTTACTAAGAAAAAAATCCCAAAGAACACTACACTCGACTGCAAGAAAAGCTCAAGTTTGTCCCCTATTTGTACCAAAACAACAAAATCCAAGGCCTAACAATTCAGCCAACAAATTTTAATCAATATTATCCAACACATATAACCTAGTAACCACCATGACACACTATTGGGGTAGGTTTCGGAATACCTCTATAACTATGGCTAGTAATGCATCCTCTCAGATGCCTCAGATGCCTGATCATTATGTTCCTCAGTACTTAAAAAGAAAGAAATTAAGTAAAATGAGTATATTTCTTGGTCTCATCTTAAGACAACATTGAAAATCCAACGATTATTCAAGGCAATGCCACAGTTACATTTAAGACTAAAGACCCCCAGCAACTGCATTAGCATTTGGCTGATACACAAAAAGTCTGTGTGCAGAAAATCTACCTTTTCCTTGTCATATATCTAAGTTATAAATATGGTGGGTATTCCTTCTATGAATATTGTAGATCTTTCTTGGGCAAAGCACCAAGTTACATATTACTCTAAACTGGAGTATTCAAGAGGGCAATTCATTTTGGAGGCATTTCACTGGACTTAGAGCAGTGCTATGCCAACACTGTCAATCCTCTCTGCACACATCTAATTTATGCCAATATTCCTAGAACTAGCTCCTTCAGTTTATAAATTATGATTGACATCCTCAACATTTTCATCAAAAAATTAAACCTTTACTCGGTCTTATGTAAATAAATGACCATCTGACTTTAATACTGAAACTCTTATTTAATAACTCAATAATTACAAAGCTGCAAAAATAACTTAATGGATAGATTTTCTAGTTGTTTTCATGCAGTGATTCTCTTATTTCCAAATAAATCACTTGAATGTAGTAATGTGTAAAGTAATATATGGTGGGTCCTTTATCCATTTCTCTCTTTCAACTTTTTAGATTAAATCCAATCGGCCTAGTCACCAGAACATTTTCAGGAAAAAAGAGATTAATATTTGATTTATCCACTCATCATAACTCTCTATTCTCCAGCATTAAATCACTCATTCAAGCAAAGGGACATACTATCATGTAGCAAAGTAGACAATGCATTCAACACATAATGAATCTACGTAGCAAAATTAAAACAGATATTACAGAATATTTTCAAATGGATTCCAATTCATTCAGAACTATGGTACCTCTGCTATGTAAAATGAGAAGATAAATATGTTTTTCAATATAAATTAACTTTTAGATCCAGAAGCAGCTCTACGTTTTGACACCTTCTCAGAAAGCCTCAATTGGATTCTACTGAGCCTGATTTCACAAAATTATTCATTATCTGTCTGAATTTCAGTTTTTAGAAATATCATACCGACTTACATTAAAAGAGCTTTTTTTGTTTTTTTCCGTGGTCAAATTAAAGGAGAAAGAAGGAGAAAGTGAGAGGGTGAGAAACAGAAGAAATGGAATTTGTAAAGATGAGTAGTGAGATAATCTAGAATGTTGAGAATTACTTCTTGGGATATGGGGGGGCTGTTAAAAGAATGGCTATTTAAAAGCATCTAAAAAATAGAGGACCTAATATTGTGATATTTACTAAATATAGAAAAATAAATGAGGGGCTGTTATTCTTTTTGGAAAATAATTAAAATAAGGATTAAAATAAAGGATTAAGTTTAAAATTACCTATCTTGTTAACGAAGGATGCTATATTATAATGCGGATGTGGATAGATTAAGATCAAATTCTACTATGCAATCTATATGCCCCTAATAAAGATCAAATTAATTTTTCTTTAAACAAAATAATCACAAAAATGTCCTCTATTAATGATGATTTAATTATTATGGGTGGGGATTGCAATGATACTTCTATTGCAGATTTAGACATAATTTAGTCATAAAAGGGAAAATAAAATTAATAAAGAATTAGTAAATCATTTTGACACACTTTAAATTCACAAAAAAAAGGAGAAAAGAGAGTTCACTTGTTATTCAAAAACACATTCAACTATATCGCTTATTTTCTATTTTTTCTTTTTTTTTGTTAATTTCTCCAAAATCAGTAGATAAGATTGGGAAATTACAAATAGGAAATATTATTTTATAACACCACACACATATAACAATTAATATTAAACTTTCACAAAAAGGATACAAAACTTGAAATTGGAGATTCCCCACTGCTTTGTTAAAGGATTAAGAATGTCTGATTTATATTAAAGATAAATGAAAAGATTTTTTAAATCCCAACAATACACATATTGACACTACTGAAATATTTTGTGAGACTGCTAAAGCAGTTTGTAGAGGAGATATTATTAGTTATTGTTACTAATAAAATAAAAAATAAAAAAACAGCATGCTAAAATAATGCAAGTTCTTAATCAAAACTCACTCAATTTTTTATTTTTCACAAAGACATTCCGAAATTACAAAAATTAAATGAAATTCAAAAGGGCAAAAAGAAAGTTGTTAAAAAAAGGGCAAAAAGATAGTTGGTAAAAAAAATGAGAATACACAGTATATAAATAGATTAAACTATTTTTAGAAATTGAGGAGAATGAAGGAATATCTCAAAATATCCGTAGAGTAAGAAAAAACATTCAATCTGCCCACTGTTATGAACAACAACTTAAAATGACTGCCTTCCAAATATTATGTGGAGAATAGTTCAAATTATGAAGAATGAATGCATAAAATGTAAAATGAGAGATCCAAATTACATGCACTCCTTTTGGCAATGTAATAAAATCTATAGTTTTTGGAAAAAAGTTAAAGCGTGGCTGAAAAAAATAAGTTAGGCCTAGATATGTTATTGACTGCCCAAATAGACTTTTTTTGGGAGGCATAAATGGGAAGGCATGTAAGTAGAGATGTCGCGAATAGTTCGCCGGCGGATTGTTTTCGGCGAACATAGCATGTTCGCGTTCGCGGCGAACAGCGAACATATGCAAGATTCGACCCGCACCCAATACTTTATCATTGAGCAAACTTTGACCCTGCATGTCACAGTCAGCAGACACATTCCAGCCAATCAGCATCATACCCTGCCTTCCACACCCTTCTACCTCATGGACAGCAGCCATTTTGGAATCATAATTAACTTGCAGTCTTACAGAGAGGTGGGAGAGTGTAGGTGATGCTGATTGAATAGGGAAATCAATAGCTAGGCAAGTTTATTCAGTGTCCAGTGCAGTGCTGAAGGACTCATCAGATCTCTGCTGTAAACACAGCACCCCAAAAAACCCTTTTTAGGGCTATAACATCATTTTTTTTTCTTTGTTTTTTTTCTGTGTAATCTAATTTAATTTGCCTGTCTCCCTGCTAGCCCCTGCTGGCAAGTGTGTGTGTCAGGCTCACAGCTTATGCTGTGTGTGCACAACGCATACAATATAATATTGTTTACTAGTTGTCTACTTTAAAAAAACCCAAACTTTTATTTTTTAAATCTAAGTGCATTTGCCTGACGGTCAATCAAAGTTCATTTGCTTGACCGCTACCCATAGTGTGTGTCTTGCTTAAAAGTACTGTGCCAAGTTCAACCAATCAAATCTAGTTGGGGTACCAACAGTCCACATTTAAAAAAAACAAACTTTTATTTTCTTAAATCTAAGTGTATTTGACTGACCATCAATCAAAGTTCATTTGCTTGACCGCTACCCATAGTGTGTGAAACTTTTATTTTCTTAAATCTAAGTGCATTTGCCTGACCGTCAATCAAAGTTCATTTGTTTGACCGCTACCCATAGTGTGTGTCTTGCTTACAAGTACTGTGCCAAGTTCAACAAATCCAATCTAGTTGGGGTACCAACAGTCCACATTTAAAAAATCCAAACTTTTATTTTCTTAAATCTAAGTGCATTTGACTGACCGTCAATCAAAGTTCATTTGCTTGACCGCTACCCATAGTGTGTGTCTTGCTTATAAGTACTGTGCCAAGTTCAACCAATCCAATCTAGTTGGGGTACCAACAGTCCACATTTAAAAAACCCAAACTTTTATTTTCTTAAATCTAAGTTCATTTTCCTGACCGTCAATCAAAGTTCATTTGCTTGACCGCTAGCCAGAGTGTGTGTCTTGCTTACAAGTACTGTGCAAGAGAGCATGTTGTGTGCATGCTTGAGCTCCAAACAAAAGGCTTTTTAGGGTCTTAGTCCCTCAAATACAAGTTTTATTTTAACACTTTTCTGTTTATAAGCACTTTGTGCACGGTGTTGTTAATTTTTGGGAGTTTTTGTGGTATTTTTCTTAGTTTAATTTAAGTTTTAGTTTTCTGGAGGCCAGGCTCAGCCCTCTATCCCAGGAGAGTGAGCTGTCTCCTGGATACTTTGCCACACCCCTCCCTTAGCACTTAACCTGCACTCCTGGACCTTTTTTACTTTGATTTTTTTTAAAGTTTTTCAGGTTTTGTTAAAGTTTTGTTTGTTTGGTGTTGGGTTTTATGTTTTGGGGGGAGAGAAGACGAGTAACATCTTTGTAGGCAGTGGGGGGAAAACAATTTGAAGTTTTTGTTTAAAAGGCTTTTTTTACATCTGACACAGAGACACAGAGGGGTTAAAAAGCCTCTGTGTTCTCTGTGTTGTTGCAATTAGCAACACCTTGCAACAGGCCATTAACCCTTCCACTGCCAAGCATTATCTCTCTCTCTCCCTTAGTTTTGTCTCCCTTAGTTTTGTCTTTTTGTTTCTCTTTCACACTTTTATATTTTTAAAAAAAGAAAACAGTAGAAAATCATAAAACAAAAAATAAAAATAAATAAAACAAATAAACTAAAAAAAAAAAAAGGGTCTAAACATGAGGGATAAGACCATTAAGAAGCCTCAGGGGTCAAAAGGGGGAATAATGGCCCCTGAAAATCCTAGCTGCAGCACTGCACAGCATAGGCCCCAGGCAGATAAGGCAGCCCCAGCTCCTGGTGGTTCTGCCAGCAGACCTACCCCTGTGGCTAATACCTGGTCACAGGTGGTTTCTGCTGGCCCCAGTAATACCACCGGTGGGGCTGAGGGGCAGATCACCAGGAAGCATGGGGTTAAATGTCAGATGTCTGGGGTCTACAGCATTGATATCTATCTGCGTGCTGCAGCTAATGTCATCAGCCCCTCTGTTATAGTAGCAGCCAGCAAAATGTACGGGAAAGCAGTTTTCTTTACCCGTACTCTGGCTGCTGCACACATTCTTATACAGAGAGGCATCACAGTGGGGGGATTATATGTCCCAATAGAACCCCTGGAAGGGTTGGGCACAAAAGTAACACTCTCTAATGTGCCCCCCTTCCTACCAGACTCCCTCCTGTGCCCCCACCTGCTAACCCTAGGGGAAGTAAAAACACCATTTATTAAAATTCCCCTGGGGTGCAGAGAGAGAGCACTTCGTCATGTGCTCTCTTTCAAGAGGCAGGTACAAATGTGCCTGCCTCAGGGCGCAGAAAACATCGAGGGGTCTTTTGGGGTTCCACTTGAGGGGGTGCTGTACAGGATTTTTTACAGCACTACGGAGGTGCAGTGCTATCATTGCAAGGGGTTGGGGCATACACGTAGGAATTGTCCTAATGTAAAGCATCATGCCCCAGCCCCAGCAAATGGCACCTCCGTCAGTACAGCACCCATCCCCGCTGAGCCCATAACAGCGGGGACCTCAAGGGTCATAGCCCCCCCCACAGAGCTCAGGCAAGGAGGCCGTTCCTCAAGCCACCACCACGGCCTCCAAACCCCCTTCTTCCCCAAAAAAGCCATCTGTGTCTGTGGTCTCCAGCAAGACTGCAGACACGGGGAAAAAGGGGAAGAATGTCACCGGTCCTCCCAGTGTCACAGCTGCGTCTCCCAAGTCCCAATCTGCCCCCACCATAATTACATCAGTTAGTGTGGGGGCACAGTGTAAGCAGATGGATAATAAGCCCTCTGCAGGGGAGGCAGCTAGTGGCAGCTCCTCTTCCAGGAGTGACGTCCCCAGGAAGAGGAAGCATAAAACCAACAGGGAGGTTGCTGATAAGTGGGAAGTGCTCTATAGTGGAGCACCTCCCTCTAAAAGCAAGAAGAGGAACAAAACATCTCCTCCTCATCCGGTGACATTGTCTGGCCCGGTTATTAAGCTCAGCCAGCCGGTGCCAGACCACACATCTCTCTCTCCAGACCCTAAAGGGGTTAATGTGGAAAAGGGTCTGGAGGAAAAGCAGGGGCAAGAGGGTCTCCCAAGTGAGGCAGGGGTAGACAAGACAGATCAGGTTCTGCCTCTGGCCTTTGAGGGGGGTCCCAACAAAGCCCCTGCTGAATGGGTAGTCAGTGTCCCTGAGGTGCTGAGCTTCAAGGGCACCAGTCAGTCTCCTCCTCCAGTGTCACTCTCTAGTGACGTACCTCGGGCTTTGTTAGAGCCCCAGGCCGTGTCACTACTGGAGGGGGGGAATATAGGCATGACCCCCATTCAGGACCTCATGGATTTGTCTGTCAGGGGGGATGTGGCACAAGGGGAAGTGGAATTGGGGGAGGGTGATAAAACAGGTTTTCCTGTTAACATCATGGGAGAGCCTGTCTACCCTCCTCAGCCGTCCACTGACCCTAACATCGGTGCCATCCAAGCTGAGCAAGCAGCGGTGGAACTGGCAGAGGAGGCATATAAAGCCTCCAAGGCTTCCGTTAAGGTAGCCATGCCAGCCACTGCTGTCCAGCCAGATACCCCTGAATGCACTCCTGAAGCTACAGGGGTGCAGCAGCAATCCAAGGGTCCATTATTTACCTTGAAGGGTGCTAAAGGGACTCCTTCTGTATGATCTAAGAGGGTGTCCCTGAGAATAAAGCTGAGGAAACTGACTCCAGCTGGGGAGGATGGAGTAAAAGCCCTCAGCCAAGAGGAGCCCAGGGGTGACCCACTAGAAGGAACATCAGATTCTGGGTGGGTTATCCCTGTCAAGGAAATAGATCTATTCCTTGAGAGCACCCTTCATGGACAAAAGAAAAGGAAGGTGCGGCTGGCCTTGGAGAGGTGGAAGAATATGTCATTTATTCTCCACTCTCTCCAGCAATATCTAGTGGTCAGCACTAGAGCCAAGAATTCTGGGACTGCGGAGCATCTCCGCGTCCCGAAATTCTATAAAATGTGCGTGTCCTATCAGCAGTCTCAAGGGTCTGAGGAACGCACAATTCCTGACACGCAGTAATGGCTTTGCACATCAGCACGCTAAATACCAATGGCTGTCAAGACAGTTTCCGCAGGTTCCAGGTGCTCTCCTATTTATATCAGGGAGGGTACTCTGTGAGCTTCCTGCAGGAAACTCACACCACTCCAGAGGCTGAGGCCTCGTGGCAACTGGAGTGGAGAGGCAGGGTCTTCTTCAGCCACTTCACATCGGCGTCATGTGGAGTGGTGACCCTGTTCTCAGAGTCTTTTCAGCCAGAGCTGCTGCTTGTGAAAGCTGTTATCCCAGGCCGTCTAATCCACCTCCGGGTCCGAGAGCAGGGTAGCATCATTAACCTAGTTAATATGTATGCCCCTGCTGGAGGGCCCGAGAGAGTGAGGTTCCTCGCCAGACTGTCCCAGTTTTTGGAGACGGTTGACGCAGATGAGTGTTTGGTACTCGGGGGGGATTTCAATTGCACCCTCGACGCTCTGGATCGGAATAGTCCAGAGCCGCACCCGCCTTCTGCGTCAGCTCTGCGGGAGATCATCGCCCGCTTCTCGCTGGAGGACATCTGGCGAGAGCAGAACCCAGGGGCATCAGACGGTTTCACCTACGTCAGGGTGAGAGCCGGTCTGGTGTCCCACTCCCGGATCGACAGACTATATATATCTAGTCACTATATGTCACGAGTCGGTTCTTGTGCCATTAGGCTGGCTCCGTTCACAGACCACAACTGTGTGTCTGTGACGGTGGCGCTAACTCCAACAGCGCCACGAGCCGCCTATTGGCACTTCAACAATGCTTTGTTGAAGGACCAGGGGCTCGTGACATTGATCCGGGAGTTTTGGACGGACTGGAGGGGTTGCAAAGGGGACTTTGCCACGTTGAAACTGTGGTGGGACGTGGGCAAGGTTCATTTGCGACTTCTGTGTCAGGAATATACCAAGGGTGCGAGTGGGCAGCGCGAAGCTGAGTTGGAGTCACTCCGGGGGGAGGTACTCCATCTGGAGCAGAGGCTGTTCACTTGTAGGGACCAATCCCTGCAGAGCGAGTATGTAGAGAGGAAGGGTGTCCTCTGTGACCTGGAACGACACCAGGCCAAGGGGGCATACGTGCGCAGCCGCTTAGGTTTTCTCAAAGATCTAGACCGCGGCTCGCGCCTCTTCTACTCACTGGAGAAAAAGGGGGGTAACAGTAGGCACATCACCTGTCTTCTAGATGAAGACGGTGCCCCCCTTACAGATCCGGAGAGTATCCGGTATAGAGCCCGGAACTTTTATAAAGAGCTTTACTCTCCGGATCCCATTTCTCCAGACGCCTGCAGGGTGCTATGGGAGGGGCTTCCCACAGTCAGTAAGGGTGTAAGAGAGCGGCTTGATATACCACTATCTTTTCAAGAGCTCTCTGAAGCCCTCCGTGCCATGTCCTGTGAGAAGTCTCCAGGACTGGACGGACTGACTGTAGAGTTTTTCCAATTTTTCTGGGAGACTCTGGGACCTGATTTCCATCTGGTCCTTGGGGAAGCCCTGGAGACCGGGGAGATGCCCCTATCTTGTCGCAGGGCAGTACTTGCCCTGCTGCCCAAAAAGGGGGATCTCCGGCTTATTAAGAACTGGCGACCGGTCTCTCTGCTCAGCACAGACTACAAGATTGTAGCTAAAGCCATCTCGCTTAGACTTGGGTCTGTGCTGGCAGAATTGGTTCACCCTGACCAGTCCTATGCGATCCCGGGCCGGACTATCTTTGATAGTATCTTTCTGGTCCGGGATCTATTGCATTATTCTCGCAGGACTGGTCTGTCACTCGCCTTTCTCTCTTTAGATCAAGAGAAGGCGTTTGACAGGGTGGACCATGGTTACCTCATAGCCACTCTGCAAGCGTACGGCTTTGGCCCACAGTTTGTGGGCTTTATAAGAACGCTGTACGCCTCTGCAGAGTGTTTACTTAAAATCAATTGGTCCCTAACAGCACCTTTGGTATTTGGACGAGGGGTGTGTCAAGGATGTCCCTTGTCTGGACAGTTATATGCACTGGCCATCGAGCCTTTCCTCTGCCTACTGAGGAAAAGGCTCACAGGGCTGGTGCTAAAAGATCCAGACATGCGGATTGTCCTTTCAGCTTATGCTGACGATGTGCTATTCGTGGCCCTGGATCCAGTTGATCTTGAGCTGGCAAAACAGTGCCAGGAGGTATATTCAGCTGCCTCCTCCGCTCAGATCAACTAGTCCAAATGCACAGGCCTTTTAGAGGGTAATTTACAGGTAGACTCTTTGCCTCCCACGTTTCGTGACATCACGTGGGAGGCAGATGTCATTAAATATCTGGGGGTCTACCTGTCCGCTGCGGACGCTTCCGTCCCAGACAACTGGAGGGAGTTAGAGGGCAGTGTCCTCTCTCGTCTGGGACGATGGAGGGGTCTAGCAAAAATGCTTTCCCTTAGAGGGCGGACTCTAGTGGTGAATCAGATGGTGGCTTCTCAGATCTGGCACCGGCTGATTTGTCTGAGTCCGACCCCCGAGTTTGTCACCAATATCCAGAGGAATTTGTTAGATTTCCTCTGGATGGGAAAGCATTGGGTCTCTGCAGGGGTGGCAAGTCTGCCTTTGGTGGAGGGTGGACAGGGAGTAGTTTGTGTGTGCTCCCAGTTGTCCACCTTCCGCCTTCAATACCTGCAGAGATACCTATATGCAGATCCCTCTCCGCAGTGGTGCGCACTGGCATCCAGCTTTTATCGCCAGTTGCGCAACCTGGGGTATGACCGGCAATTATTTCTGATCAGGCCCGAGGGGTTTGGGAGAGACCTCTCTGTGTTGCCGGCATACTACCAGGAAACCCTCAAGGCCTGGAGCATGGTCTCCGTGACCAGGCAGGGCGTGCCTTTGGGGGATGAAATATTCACGGAGCCCCTGCTATTTAATCCAGCAGTGGGGGCTCCAATGTTACAGTCCCCCTGTATCATCCGCCGCCTTAGTCATGCACGGATGACCCGAGTCGGGGATCTCCTGGAATACGGGCATTCTGATTGGGTGTCACCCCAGGAGCTTGCGCTCCGTTTGGGATATGTGATGCCCAAAGTCTCAGGGCGCTTGCTCCAGGAGATTAGGGATGCCATCTCCCCCGACTCGCGCACCTTCCTTTGCGGGGCTTTGCAGGCCGGAGTGCCACATGCACCTTTCAACACCCCTGCTCCGGCTGTTTGCATTGGACACAAGCCCCGTGTTTCCCCTCAGGCTCCTCCTGTCCCCAACCTCTCAAAGTTGAGGGACATACCCTCGGCATGCTTTCGCGGCATGCAGAGGAAGAGCTTATATTCTCTCGTGCTCCATACAGTGCACTTCCTTGCCCTCGTGACCCGTCCCGATACCATCTGGAGGCGGGTCCTACCAGCTGACGAGGGCAAGAGGCCCCGGTGGAGGGAACTTTATTCTGATTTAGTTCCACGACCCACCGGGGACTTGAGTTGGAGAGTGCTCCATGGTGCACTGAGCACGGGAGAGTACTTAGCTAAATTCACGTACTCTCCCTCCACTTGTCCATTCTGTGGCAAGGGAGAGTCCGTGTATCATATTTATTTTAGTTGCGCCAGACTGCAGCCCCTCTTGTCACTCTTGAGGGGCCTCCTCCTGCAGTTCTGGCTGCATTTCTCCCCTCACATTTTTATTTTTGGGCGCCCAGTGTCCCGGGGCAATAAGGCCAGGGACCTCCTCGTCAACCTGCTCCTGGCATTAGCCAAATTGGCTATATATAAGTCCAGGAAGCAGTGTTTGATAGGGGGGGTTCCCTTGTCACCTGAGGCCATGTTCCGGGTGCTGGTGCGCTCCCGTATCCGGGCAGAGTACCACCTGGCTTTGTCCACTGGGGGAATGGATGAGTTTGTCTCCCAGTGGGCTGTAGATGGTGTGCTCTGCTCGGTATCCCCCCATTCGGTTTCTTTTTCTCTTAACCTCCTTAAATGATTTTTATTTAGTTTACAGATCATGTTTCTCATAATGTCAAAATACACTGTGCCAAGTTCAACCAATCCAATCTAGTTGGGGTACCAACAGTCCACATTTAAAAAACCCAAACTTTTATTTTCTTAAATCTAAGTGCATTTGCCTGACCATCAATCAAAGTTCATTTGCTTGACCACTACCCATAGTGTGTTTTGCTTACAAGTACAACAAATCCAATTTAGTTGGGGTACCAACAGTCCACATTTAAAAAACCCAAACTTTTATTTTCTTAAATCTAAGTGCATTTGCCTGACCGTCAATCAAAGTTCATTTGCTTGACCGCTAACCAGAGTGTGTGTCTTGCTTACAAGTACTGTGCCAGAGAGCATGTTATGTGCATGCTTGAGCTCTAAACAAAAGGCTTTTTAGAGTCTTAGTCCCTCAAGTACAAGTTTTATATTAACACCTTTCTTTTTTTTAAAGGTTTTCAGGTTTTGTTAAAGTTTTGTTTGTTTGGTGTTGGGTTTTATGTTTTGGGGGGAGAGAAGACAAGTAACATCTTTGTAGGCAGTGGGGGGGAAAACAATTTGAATTTTTGTTTAAAAGGCTTTTTTAACATCTGACACAGAGACACAGAGGGGTTAAAAAGCCTCTGTGTTCTCTGTGTTGTTGCAATTAGCAACACCTTGCAACAGGCTAATAACCCTTCCACTGCCAAACATCATCTCTCTCTCTCCCTTAGTTTTTGTCTCCCTTAGTTTTGTCTTTTTGTTTCTTTTTCACACTTTTATATTTTTTAAAAAAGAAAACAGTAGAAAATCAAAAAACAAAAAATAAAAATAAATAAAACAAATAAACTAAAAAAAAAAAGGGTCTAAACATGAGGGATAAGACCATTAAGAAGCGTCAGGGGTCAAAAGGGGGAATAATGGCCCCTGAAAATCCTAGCTGCAGCACTGTACAGCATAGGCCCCAGGCAGATAAGGCAGCCCCAGCTCCTGGTGGTTCTGCCAGCAGACCTACCCCTGTGGCTAATACCTGGTCACAGGTGGTTTCTGCTGGCCCCAGTAATACCACCGCTGGGGCTGAGGGGCAGATCACCAGGAAGCATGGGGTTAAATGTCAGATGTCTGGGGTCTACAGCATTGATATCTATCTGCGTGCTGCAGCTAATGTCATCAGCCCCTCTGTTATAGTAGCAGCCAGCAAAATGTACGGGAAAGTAGTTTTCTTTACCCGTACGCTGGCTGCTGCTCACATACTTATACAGAGAGGCATCACAGTGGGGGGATTATATGTCCCAATAGAACCCCTGGAAGGGTTGGGCACAAAAGTAACACTCTCTAATGTGCCCCCCTTCCTACCAGACTCCCTCCTGCGCCCCCACCTGCTAACCCTAGGGGAAGTAAAAACGCCATTTATTAAAATTCCCCTGGGGTGCAGAGAGAGAGCACTTCGTCATGTGCTCTCTTTCAAGAGGCAGGTACAAATGTGCCTGCCTCAGGGCGCAGAAAACATCGAGGGGTCTTTTGGGGTTCCATTTGAGGGGGTGCTCTACAGGATTTTTTACAGCACTACGGAGGTGCAGTGCTATCATTGCAAGGGGTCGGGGCATACACGTAGGATTTGTCCTAATGTAAAGCATCATGCCCCAGCCCCAGCAAATGGCACCTCCGTCAGTACAGCACCCATCCCCGCTGAGCCCATAACAGCGGGGACCTCAAGGGTCATAGCCCCCCCACAGAGCTCAGGCAAGGAGGTCGTTCCTCAAGCCACCACCACGGCCTCCAAACCCCCTTCTTCCCCAAAAAAGCCATCTGTGTCTGTGGTCTCCAGCAAGACTGCAGACACAGGGAAAAAGGGGAAGAATGTCACCGGTCCTCCCAGTGTCACAGCTGCATTTCCCAAGTCCCAATCTGCCCCCACCATAATTACATCAGTTAGTGTGGGGGCACAGTGTAAGCAGAGGGATAATAAGCCCTCTGCAGGGGAGGCAGTTAGTGGCAGCTCCTCTTCCAGGAGTGACGTCCCCAGGAAGAGGAAGTATAAAACCAACAGGGAGGTTGCTGATAAGTGGGAAGTGCTCTATAGTGGAGCACCTCCCTCTAAAAGCAAGAAGAGGAACAAAACATCTCCTCCTCATCCGGTGACATTGTCTGGCCCGGTTATTAAGCTCAGCCAGCCGGTGCCAGACCACACATCTCTCTCTCCAGACCCTATAGGGGTTAATGTGGAAAAGGGTCTGGAAGAAAAGCAGGGGCAAGAGGGTCTCCCAAGTGAGGCAGGGGTAGACAAGAAAGATCAGGTTCTGCCTCTGGCCTTTGAGGGGGGTCCCAATAAAGCCCCTGCTGAATGGGTAGTCAGTGTCCCTGAGGTGCTGAGCTTCAAGGGCACCAGTCAGTCTCCTCCTCCAGTGTCACTCTCTAGTGACGTACCTCGGGCTTTGTTAGAGCCCCAGGCCAAGTCACTACTGGAGGGGGGGAATATAGGCATGACCCCCATTCAGGACCCCATGGATTTGTCTGTCAGGGGGGATGTGGCACAAGGGGAAGTGGAAATGGGGGAGGGTGATAAAACAGGTTTTCCTGTTAACATCATGGGAGAGCCTGTCTACCCTCCTCAGCCGTCCACTGACCCTAACATCGGTGCCATCCAAGCTGAGCAAGCAGTGGTGGAACTGGCAGAGGTAGGCATATAAAGCCTCCAAGGCTTCCATTAAGGAAGCCATGCCAGCCACTGCTGTCCAGCCAGCTACCCCTGAATGCACTACTGAAGCTACAGGGGTGCAGCAGCAATCCAAGGGTCTATTATTTACCTTGAAGAGTGCTAAAGGGACTCCTTTTGTATCATCTAAGAGGGGGTCCCTGAGAATAAAGCTGAGGAAACTGACTCCAGCCGGGGAGGATGGAGTAAAAGCCCTCAGCCAAGAGGAGCCCAGGGGTGACCCACTAGAAGGAACATCAGATTCTGGGTGGGTTATCCTTGTCAAGGAAATAGATCTATTCCTTGAGAGCACCCTTCATGGACAAAAGAAAAGGAAAGTGCGGCTGGCTTTGGAGAGGTGGAAGAATATGTCGTTTATTCTCCACTCTCTCCAGCAATATCTAGTGGTCAGCACTAGGGCCAAGAATTCTGGGACTGTGGAGCATCTCCGCGTCCGGAAATTCTATAAAAAGTGCGTGTCCTATCAGCAGTCTCAAGGGTCTGAGAAACGCACAATTCCTGAGACGCAGTAATGGCTTTGCACATCAGCACGCTAAATACCAATGGCTGTCAAGACAGTTTCCGCAGGTTCCAGGTACTCTCCTATTTATATCAGGGAGGGTACCCTGTGAGCTTCCTGCAGGAAACTCACACCACTCCAGAGGCTGAGGCCTCGTGGCAACTGGAGTGGAGAGGCAGGGTCTTCTTCAGCCACTTCACATCGGCGTCATGTGGAGTGGTGACCCTGTTCTCAGAGTCTTTTCAGCCAGAGCTGCTGCTTGTGAAAGCTGTTATCCCAGGCCGTCTAATCCACCTCCGGGTCCGAGAGCAGGGTAGCATTATTAACCTAGTTAATATATATGCCCCTGCTGGAGGGCCCGAGAGAGTGAGATTACTTGCCAGACTGTCCCAGTTTTTGGAGACGGTTGACGCAGATGAGTGTTTGGTACTCGGGGGTGATTTCAACTGCACCCTCGACGCTCTGGACCGGAATAGTCCAGAGCCGTACCCGCCTTCTGCGTCAGCCCTGCGGGAGATCATCGCCCGCTTCTCCCTGGAGGACATCTGGCGAGAGCAGAACCCAGGGGCATCAGACGGTTTCACCTACGTCAGGGTGAGAGCCGGTCTGGTGTCCCACTCCCGGATCGACAGACTATATATATCTAGTCACTATATGTCACGAGTCGGTTCTTGTGCCATTAGGCTGGCTCCGTTCACAGACCACAACTGTGTGTCTGTGACGGTGGCGCTAACGCCAACAGCGCCACGAGCCGCCTATTGGCACTTCAACAATGCTTTGTTGAAGGACCAGGGGCTCGTGACATTGATCCGGGAGTTTTGGACGGACTGGAGGGGTTGCAAGGGGGACTTTGCCACGTTAAAACTGTGGTGGGATGTAGGCAAGGTTCAATTGCGACTTCTGTGTCAGGAATATACCAAGGGTGCGAGTGGGCAGCACGAAGCTGAGTTGGAGTTACTCCGGGGGGAGGTACTCCATCTGGAGCAGAGGCTGTTCACTTGTAGTGACCAATCCCTGCAGAGCGAGTATGTAGAGAGGAAGGGTGTCCTCTGTGACCTGGAACGACACCAGGCCAAGGGGGCATACGTGCGCAGCCGCTTAGGTTTTCTCAAAGATCTAGACCGCGGCTTGTGCCTCTTCTACTCACTGGAGAAAAAGGGGGGTAACAGTAGGCACATCACCTATCTTCTAGATGAAGACGGTGCCCCCCTTACAGATCCAGAGAGTATCCGGGACAGAGCCCGGAACTTTTATAAAGATCTTTACTCTCCGGATCCCATTTCTCCAGACGCCTGCAGGGTGCTATGGGAGGGGCTCCCCACAGTCAGTGAGGGTGTAAGAGAGCGGCTTGATATACCACTATCTTTTCAAGAGCTCTCTGAAGCCCTCCGTGCCATGTCCTGTGAGAAATCTCCAGGACTGGACGGACTGACTGTAGAGTTTTTCCAATTTTTCTGGGAGACTCTGGGACCTGATTTCCATCTGGTCCTTGGGGAAGCCCTGGAGACCGGGGAGATGCCCCTGTCATGTCGCAGGGCAGTACTTGCCCTGCTGCCCAAAAAGGGGGATCTCCGGCTTATTAAGAACTGGCGACCGGTCTCTCTGCTCAGCACAGACTACAAGATTGTAGCTAAAGCCATCTCGCTTAGACTTGGGTCCGTGCTGGCAGAATTGGTTCACCCTGACCAGTCCTATGCGATCCCGGGCCGGACTATCTTTGATAGTATCTTTCTGGTCCGGGATCTATTGCATTATTGTCGCAGGACTGGTCTGTCACTCGCCTTTCTCTCTTTAGATCAAGAGAAGGCATTTGACAGGGTGGACCATGGTTACCTCATAGCCACTCTGCAAGCGTACGGCTTTGGCCCACAGTTTGTGGGCTTTAGAAGGACGCTGTACGCCTCTGCAGAGTGTTTACTTAAAATCAATTGGTCCCTAACAGCACCTTTGGTATTTGGACGAGGGGTGCGTCAAGGATGTCCCTTGTCTGGACAGTTATATGCACTGGCCATCGAGCCTTTCCTCTGCCTACTGAGGAAAAGGCTCACAGGGCTGGTGCTAAAAGATCCAGACATGCGGATTGTCCTTTCAGCTTATGCTGACGATGTGCTCCTCGTGGCCCAGGATCCAGTTGATCTTGAGCTGGCAAAACAGTGCCAGGAGGTATATTCAGCTGCCTCCTCCGCTCAGATCAACTGGTCCAAATGCACAGGCCTTTTAGAGGGTAATTTACAGGTAGACTCTTTGCCTCCCACGTTTCGTGACATCACGTGGGAGGCAGATGTCATTAAATATCTGGGGGTCTACCTGTCCGCTGCGGACGCTGGTGAATCAGCTGGTGGCTTCTCAGATCTGGCACCGGCTGATTTGTCTGAGTCCGACCCCCGAGTTTGTCACCAATATCCAGAGGAATTTGTTAGATTTCCTCTGGATGGGAAGGCATTGGGTCTCTGCAGGGGTGGCAAGTCTGCCTTTGGTGGAGGGTGGACAGGGAGTAGTTTGTGTGTGCTCCCAGTTGTCCACCTTCCGCCTTCAGTACCTGCAGAGATACCTATATGCAGATCCCTCTCCGCAGTGGTGCGCACTGGCATCCAGCTTTTATCACCAGTTGCGCAACCTGGGGTATGACCGGCAATTATTTCTGAAATATTCACGGATCCCCTGCTATTTAATCCAGCAGTGGGGGCTCCAATGTTACAGTCCCCCTGTATCATCCGCCGCCTTAGTCATGCACGGATGACCCGAGTCGGGGATCTCCTGGAATACAGGCGTTCTGATTGGGTGTCACCCCAGGAGCTTGCGCTCCGTTTGGGATATGTGACGCCCAAAGTCTCAGGGCGCTTGCTCCAGGAGATTAGGGATGCCATCTCCCCCGACTCGCGCACCTTCCTTCGCGGGGCTTTGCAGGCCGGAGTGCCACATGCACCTTTCAACACCCCTGCTCCGGCTGTTTGCATTGGACACAAGCCCCGTGTTTCCCCTCAGGCTCCTCCTGTCCCCAACCTCTCAAAGTTGAGGGACATACCCTCGGCATGCTTTCGCGGCATGCCGAGGAAGAGCTTATATTTTCTCGTGCTCCATACAGTGCACTTCCTTGCCCTCGTGACCCGTCCCGATACCATCTGGAGGCGGGTCCTACCAGCTGACGAGGGCAAGAGGCCCCGGTGGAGGGAACTTTATTCTGATTTAGTTCCACGACCCACCGGGGACTTGAGTTGGAGAGTGCTCCATGGTGCACTGAGCACGGGAGAGTACTTAGCTAAATTCACGGACTCTCCCTCCACTTGTCCATTCTGTGGCAAGGGAGAGTCTGTGTATCATATTTATTTTAGTTGCGCCAGACTGCAGCCCCTCTTGTCACTCTTGAGGGGCCTCCTCCTGCAGTTCTGGCTGCATTTCTCCCCTCACATTTTTATTTTTGGGCGCCCTGTGTCCCGGGGCAATAAGGCCAGGGACCTCCTCGTCAACCTGCTCCTGGCATTAGCCAAATTGGCTATATATAAGTCCAGGAAGCAGTGTTTGATAGGGGGGGTTCCCTTGTCACCTGAGGCCATGTTCCGGGTGCTGGTGCGCTCCCGTATCCGGGCAGAGTACCACCTGGCTTTGTCCACTGGGGGAATGGATGAGTTTGTCTCCCAGTGGGCTGTAGATGGTGTGCTCTGCTCGGTATCCCCCCATTCGGTTTCTTTTTCTCTTAACCTCCTAAAATGATTTTTATTTAGTTTACAGAACATGTTTTTCTCATCATTTTAAAATACACTGTGCCAAGTTCAACCAATCCAATCTAGTTGGGGTACCAACAGTCCACATTTAAAAAACCCAAACTTTTATTTTCTTAAATCTATGTGCATTTGCCTGACCGTCAATCAAATGTAATTTGCTTGACCGCTACCCAGAGTGTGTGTCTTGCTTACAAGTACTGTGCCAATTTCAACCAATCCAATCTAGTTGGGGTACCAACAGTCCACATTTAAAAAACCCAAAATTTTATTTTCTTAAATCTAAGTGCATTTGACTGATCTTCAATCAAAGTTAATTTGCTTGACCGCTACCCATAGTGTGTGTGTCAGGCTTCCAAGTACTGTGCCAAGTTCAACCAATCCAATCTATTTGGGGTACCAACAGTCCACATTCAAAAAAAAAATGACCGGCAGAGGCAGGACACCCCGCAGAGGCCGTCGTGGTGCTGTGATTCCCTTTGGCCCTACAATAATGCCCAGTGTTCATAGGCCAGTTACCCTGAACTAGAAAAGTTCAAAGGACGTAGTTGACTGGCTAACACAGGACACCCAATCTTCTACAGCTTTCGCTTGGAACATTGGCCCACCATCCTCCTCCAGCTTAGCTTCGGGCACCTCTCAAGTTACCACTCACCCGCCTGCCGCCACCACCAACACTAGTACCACAGCCAATTCAATTGATCAGTCAGAAGAATTATTTACACATCAGTTTGAAGAAATGAGTGATGCGCAACCATTATTGCCAGAGAATGTAGATAACAGGGATATGTCTCAGTCAGGCAGCATTACACACATGTACGTACGATGTGATGATGATGATGATGTACCCGCTGCTGCTTCCTTTGTTCAATTGTCATATACAAGTGAGGCGGGTGATGATGACGATGCGTCCATTGATGTCACGTGGGTGCCCGCTAGAAGAGAAGAAGAACAGGGGGAAAGTTCAGATGTGGAGACAGAGAGGAGGAGGAGACGAGTTGGAAGTAGAGGGAGGTCATCGCAACGAGCTAGTGGCACAGTCAGACAGCATGCATCAGCACCCGGGGTCAGCTAGACAGCACGCCAATCAACGCATGCTGTTGCCACCACCAGAATGCCGTCACCGCCGAGCTTAGCAGTGTGGCATTTTTTTTGTATGTCTGCCTCTGACAACAGCGATGCCATTTGCAACCTGTGCCAAAAGAAACTGAGTAGTGGGAAGTCCAACACCCACCTAGGTACAACTGCTTTGCGAAGGCACATGATGTCACATCACAAACACCAATGGGATCAACACATGAGTACAAGCAGGACACAAACTCAAAGCCGCCATCCTCCTCCTGGTCCAGCATCTTCATCCACATCAACCACTGCTGTCCTCCTTACCCCCTCTCAACTATCCACCACTCCGTCTCTCGCCTCTTGCTGTTCCTGCTCATCTCCCCACAGTCAGGTGTCTGTCAAGGGCATGTTTGAGCGTAAGAAGCCAATGCCACAAAGTCACCCCCTTGCCCAGCGTCTGACAGCTGGCTTGTCTGAACTCTTGGCCCGCCAGCTTTTACCATACAAGCTGGTGGAGTCTGAGGCGTTCAAAAAGTTTTTAGCGAGTGGAAGGTACCCGGACGAAATTTCTTTGTCCAAAAGGCAATCCCCAACCTGTACTCAATTGTGCAAAAGGAAGTAACGGCATCTCTGGCACACAGTGTTGGGGCAAGGGTCCATCTGACCACTGATACCTGGTCTGCAAAGCATGGTCAGGGCAGGTATATCACCTACACTGCGCATTGGGCAAACCTGCTGACACCTGCCAAGCATGGAATGCGTGGCTCTGCAGAGGAGTTGGTGGCACCGCCACGACTTGCAGGCAGGCCTGCTGCCACCTCCTCTACTCCTCCTACTCCATCCTCTTCCATAACCTCCTCAGCTGAGTCCTCTTCTGCTGCTGCGTCTTGCTCCACATCAACGGCACCCCCCCAGCTCCCCAGATACTATTCGACATCCCGGATACGGCAGCACTCCTGTCCGCCCTGAACGCACAGGTGCATCAATGGCTGACTCTGCACCAACTAGAGATTGGCAAAGTGGTTTGTGACAACGGAAGAAATTTGTTGGCGGCATTGAATTTGGGCAAGCTGACGCATGTGCCGTGCATGGCACATGTGTGTAATCTGATCCTACAACGCTTTGTCCATAAGTATCCAGGCTTACAGGATGTCCTGAAGCAGGCCAGAAAGGTGTGTGGCCATTTCAGGCGTTCCTACACGGCCATGGCGCACTTTTCAGATATCCAGTGGCGAAACAACATGCCAGTGAGGCGCTTGATTTGTGACAGCCCCACACGTTGGAATTCAACACTCCTAATGTTCGACCGTCTGCTCCAACAAGAAAAAGCCATTAACGAGTATTTGTATGACCGGGGTGCTAGGACAGCCTCTGCGGAGCTGGGGATTTTTTTGCCACGTTACTGGACGCTCATGCGCAATGCCTGTAGGCTCATGCGTCCTTTTGAATAGGTGACAAACCTTGTCAGTCGCACCGTAGGCACCATCAGCGACATCATACCATTTGTTTTATTCCTGGAGCGTGCCCTGCGAAGAGTGCTGGATCAGGCCGTAGATGAGCGTGACGAGGAAGAGGAAGAGTTGTGGTCACCATCACCACCAGAAACAGCCTTATCAGCATCGCTTGCTGGACCTGCTGCAACTCTGGAAGAGGATTGTGAGGAAGAGGAGTCAGAGGAAAAAATGTGGCTTTGAGGGGGAGGAGGAAGACCAATCACAACAGGCATCCCAGGGTGCTCGTTGTCACCTATCTGGTACCCGTGGTGTTGTACGTGGCTGGGGGGAAGAACATATCTTCAGCGAGATCACTGAGGACGAGGAACGGGACATGACTAGCTCGGCATCCAACCTTGTGCAAATAGGGTCTTTCATGCTGTCGCGCCTGTCGCAGGACCCTCGTATAAAAAGGCTGAAGGGGAACGACCTGTACTGGGTGTGCACGCTACTAGACCCCCGGTATAAGCAGAAAGTGCCTGATTTGTTACCAAATTACCGCAAGTCAGAAAGGATGCAGCAGGTCCAAAACAAATTAACAAGTATGCTTTACACAGCATATAAGGGTGATGTCACAGCACAAGGGCAATATAACAGGGGAAGAGGTGAAAGTAATCCTCCTCCCACGACCACGCCGGCAAGGACAGGACGTTTAAAAGACTTATTATCGATTGAGGACATGCGGACCTTTTTCAGTCCTACGCATCGCATCAGCCCTTCGGGATCCACCCTCAGAGAACGACTTGACCGACAGGTAGCAGACTACCTCGCCTTAACTGCAGATATCGACACTCTGAGGAGTGATGAACCCCTTGACTACTGGGTATGCAGGCTAGACCTGTGGCCTGAGCTATCCCAATTTGCAATTGAACTTCTGGCCTGCCCCGCTTCAAGTGTCCTGTCAGCAGGAGGTTTTGTCACCGAGAAGAGAAGTCGCCTAGGGCAAAAAAGTCTAGATTGCCTCACCTTTATAAAGATGAATGAGGGATGGATCCTGAAGGGACTGACACTGGGCGATACATTCGACTGAAAAAGGCCTGATGAGATGAGCTGCCTTCGGCTAAAAATGGTCCACACGCTGCTGTATGTTGTCTGTGAATGCCGGATGACTTGCGTGAATTATCCGCCACCAACTAGGGTTCAAGAAGACGCAATGTTTTATGGCACTTTCTGCCTGGGGAACAAAGGTCAATTTTTCTGGCCGCTGCAACAGCAGCAGCTGCAACAATACCTAATTTTTGAATTTAAATTTTTATGTCAGAAGGCGTACGGCATGTAATGAAAAAGAAAGCATATTGAACAGTCTTGCATAACACAACAGTTGTGCAAAAATACATATTTACAATGAAGACATTTTGTTAAAATTAGGTGGCTAGGCCTTCTTATTTTTACTTTTTTAGGTAATAAATTTTCTTACTGTTTTACTGTGATTGCAATTTTTAAGAGAAACCTAAGACATGGTAAAACAGACAATAGTAAAGAGTATATCAGCAGTTAACACCAAAGTCCTATTATCTATCATCACTCCAGCAGTAGCTTATTATTTACAATATCTAACCTGCTCAATCGCCCTTGGGTTACCCTAGGGCAGGCTTCAGTAGGCGACCTCTCCTTTCCTCGGATGATTTTGCCGCCGGTTGCTTCTGAAGGGTCTCCTCCAGGGCTCCCCCACTCCGGTCCTTCCCCCCGAGTCGCTTCAACCATTAACAAATGTTTTATTATATTAGGGGGACACTAAATGGGGATGTTATCCAGGGATCCCAAATTGTCTGGAACTGGGTGATTCTATACAAGACTACATGGTTAAATCTCTCGTTGAGCAGTAAATAGTTGATTTTTTTATTAATTCCTGAAAGTTTTAATTTGGGGTTTTCCAACTACTACCTATGTGTATTTTTTCTTTCAAAAAATATTTTATTAGGTCAATCTTAAACATTTTAGAAGCTAGTAAGCATGTTTCTTCCCATAGTCTTATGACTGCCGAACACTAACACCAGACATGAATAAATGTAGCCTCATTACCACTGTTCCTAAAACATGAGCTGCTCCGTTTTGGATCACATTTATTAGCTTAAAAGGAGTAATATATGTCCTGTGTAGGACCTTTATTGAAGTCTCAAGCAGACTATAATTTAAAGATCCCCTACTTAAGCCTTGCCAACTTTTATCCCATGTGCTGTCTGCCAACTCGGTGCCCAAATCCCTCTCCCAGGCTTTGGTATAGTCTGGTTTGTTTTCCCATGAGTTTTCATTAAATAGTTCATACATGAGGCTAATAATACCAGGCTGAAAGGGGGAATCCCTACATTTTTTGAGTAGCCAGGTGTTTCTTTGGGGGGTTCCCCTACCACTTATCGTATATATAAAATGATGTATCCTGCAAAAATTACAATGTTCAGCCAGGGGTAAATTGTATCTATCTCTCACCCACTCAAAGGTCATTATTTTGTCGTCATGCCACCATGGACCAACCCTTAGTAGGTTCTGAGACTTCCACCAACTGAGAGAGCTTTCCGGAAGATGTATCTTAAAGTGGGGATTGGGTACGATAGGGGTAAGATCTGATACCCGAGTGTTTTTGTGTCCAGTTCATCTCCGTCCATATTTTTAATGAGTGCTTAATCAACGGGTTTTTCAAGTTTCTCAAAAAAGTATACAGGCCTGGAATCCATATTACTGTATCCGATGTATAAGGTGACATGCTTACATTTTCCATAAATACCCAGAGCGGCTGATGTGTTTGGAGAATGCGCAAGAGGAATGAAAGCCAGCTGCGCTGCCTTGTAATACAGTTTGAGATTTGGGTCCCTACCCTCTTTTGGAAAGACTATGAGGTCGGCCTGATTCAATTAAAAGGGCATAGGTTCTCCATTTAGTATAGCGTTAAACAAAGATGTTAGGTGCGGGGGTAAGCAAGGGCTCAAATTTCTTATAGTACAGATGAGTAAAACCGTCTGGCCCTGGGGACTTGCCAAATTTAAGATCTTGGATTGTAGATTTAACTTCCTCTTGGGATATGTCTAGGTTCAAGCTGTCCAATTGAGGTACAGGTATTTTGTGGACTTCTTGCTGTAGTAGGAAGGACTCTATGTCAGATCCGCTGCAGCGCGATTGGGATGAATATATGGTCTGATCGAAGTTTTGAAATGTTTCTTGGATAGCATTGGGGCTAAAGGAGATTTGGCCATCAGGTAGTCTAAAGATACCGTATATTATGTCCTCTCTTGGGGGGTAAAGACACTAATAATTCCTCCAATAAAATTCTGCTTTTTTTTTTTGTGGGCAAGGTCCCTGGTTAGCCCCTTGGGTTATCTGTTAAAAAGAGTGGTGCAGAGACTGTGGGGGCTGTTAGCCTCCTTGTCCCCGTGTGGCCGTTTAGAATCCCTGCTGCTGCATGTTTCAGCTTTATTAAGGTGTAATTGTACAGCGTTTGACTCAAGTAGCTGCCTGTGCTGGGTCAGTTTGGCTTAATTGCTGGGCGCTTTTCCTGCCAAGATGGCGACCGTCAGTCCATGGGCCTCTATGTCCCCTTCACTACCTTTGTCCCCGCTTGTGTGCTTATTTGGGATGGCCCCCCTTTATATCTCTGGACCGTGGCCTTGTAAGGGTCGCCCCCTCAATCTCTGAGTGTGGATATGCAGGGTTTGGGCGTGGAATCAGGTCTACCTTCTTCTCTGCTCGCTGCAAGATCAACAATACCTAATTTTTCAGGCTTGTGTACATGCCTAATTTTTCTGGCCTCTGATACCCAAAAAAAAAGGCACATAACAGGGATTAAACTGATAGGAGTAGAACTACTTAACACACCACTCATATGTGGTGTAACAGTAGTGTACATTTAAAACAAAAACAAAAATTCTACTGTAATAGATTGCATAGCAGTTAGTTGTCTGCAAGCGTGTGTGTCAGACCTACAGCGTCTACTCTACCAACTTCTGCAAGTGCACAGTGCCACTCATATCTGTTGTCACAGTAGCTTGCACGCATAGTACCGATCTGTCAAAACCTGTAATGATGAATGAGGTCTAGAGTAGCCTGGTTCCCTTATCCTCTACAGGTTGAGACCTAATGTTTGGGTGACTCCAGACCAACACATGAGTACAAGCAGCACACAAACTCAAAGCCGCCATCCTCATAAGCCACATCAACCACTGCTGTCCTCCTTGCCCCCTCTCAACCATCCGCCACTCCGTCTCTCGCCTTGAGCAGTTCCTGCTCATCTGCCCATAGTCAGGTGCGTGTAAAGGACATGTTTGAGCGTAAGAAGCTAATGTCACAAAGTGCCCCAAAATTGAAGTGATACGACCAACAAAGCATCTTTTTCCATCTCCTGGTTCTAAAAATCCAGGCCTTATACACGCCCCCTGATAGGTGAGGTAACAAGTATTAAACTGATAAGAGTAGTACTTACAAACACGCCACTCCTATCTGGTGGCACCTTTGACTGCACGTGCCGTGCCCCAAAATTGAAGTGATACGACCAACAAAGCATCTTTTTCCATCTCCTGGTTCTAAAAATCCAGGCCTTATACACGTCCCCTGATAGGTGACGTAACAAGTATTAAACTGATAAGAGTAGTACTTACAAACACGCCACTCCCATCTGGTGGCACCTTTGACTGCACGTGCCGTGCCCCAAAATTGAAGTGATACGACCAACAAAGCATCTTTTTCCATCTCCTGGTTCTAAAAATCCAGGCCTTATACACGCCCCCTGATAGGTGACATAACAAGTATTAAACTGATAAGAGTAGTACTTACAAACACGCCACTCCTATCTGGTGGCACCTTTGACTGCACGTGCCGTGCCCCAAAATTGAAGTGATACGACCAACAAAGCATCTTTTTCCATCTCCTGGTTCTAAAAATCCAGGCCTTATACACGCCCCCTGATAGGTGACGTAACAAGTATTAAACTGATAAGAGTAGTACTTACAAACACGCCACTCCTATCTGGTGGCACCTTTGACTGCACGTGCCATACCCAAAATTGAAGTGATACGACCAACAAAGCATCTTTTTCCATCTCCTGGTTCTAAAAATCCAGGCCTTATACACGCCCCCTGATAGGTGAGGTAACAAGTATTAAACTGATAAGAGTAGTACTTACAAACACGCCACTCCTATCTGGTGGCACCTTTGATTACACGTGCCGTGCCCCAAAATTGAAGTGATACGACCAACAAAGCATCTTTTTCCATCTCCTGTTTCTAAAAATCCAGGCCTTATACACGCCCCCTGATAGGTGCTGTAACAGGTATTAAACTGATAAGAGTAGTACTTACAAACACGCCACTCCTATCTGGTGGCACCTTTGATTGCACGTGCCGTGCCCCAAAATTGAAGTGATACGACCAACAAAGCATCTTTTTCCATCTCCTGGTTCTAAAAATCCAGGCCTTATACACGCCCCCTGATAGGTGAGGTAACAAGTATTAAACTGATAAGAGTAGTACTTACAAACACGCCACTCCCATCTGGTGGCACCTTTGATTACACGTGCCGTGCCCCAAAATTGAAGTGATACGACCAACAAAGCATCTTTTTCCATCTCCTGTTTCTAAAAATCCAGGCCTTATACACGCCCCCTGATAGGTGCTGTAACAGGTATTAAACTGATAAGAGTAGTACTTACAAACACGCCACTCCTATCTGGTGGCACCTTTGATTGCACGTGCCGTGCCCCAAAATTGAAGTGATACGACCAACAAAGCATCTTTTTCCATCTCCTGGTTCTAAAAATCCAGGCCTTATACACGCCCCCTGATAGGTGACGTAACAGGTATTAAACTGATAAGAGTAGTACTACTTAACACACCTTATAATAATGCAGAGAGAGGCAACGCAGTGAGAGGAGTCTGCAGAAGAGGAGTCAGAGGAGGAAGGTGGCTTTGAGGAGGTGGAAGACCAAACACAGCAGGCGTCCCAGGGGGCTTGTTGTGACCTTTCGGTGACCCTTGGTCGCTGGGTGGAGGAAGAGACCTTCAATGACATCAGTGAGGACAAGGAATGGGACATGGCTAGCTTGGTATCCCACCTTTTGCAAATGGGGAGTTTGCGGTTGTTCAAATGGACTGTTTGTGGTTGTTTGCGGTGCGATAAACGGGGAGTTTGGTCTGTCACTGTGAAGCGGGCCTAACCCTTACACTACCTGATCGATACAACATCATACCTGATGTTTTAAAGCACGTTATTTCAAACAATTTAGGAATGTTAGGTAATTTATGCCCTTCATGGCTTAAAACCAGACTCTGCATCAACTATGTAATTTTCCTCCGGCATGCCACAGTCCAGGTGTTAGTCCCGTTTAAACAACTTTCCCATCAGTATTGTGGCCAGAAAGAGTCCCTGTGGGTTTTAAAATTTGCCTGCCCATTGAAGTCTATGGCGGTTCGCCGGGTTCGCCGGTTCGCGAATATTTGCGGCGGTTCGCGTTCGCGGTTCGCGAACCGAAAATTTTATGTTCGCGACATCACTAGAAGTCGCCTAGGTCAAAAAATTCTAGAATACCTCACCTTTATTAAGATGAATGAGGGATAGATTCCGAAGGGACTGACAGTGGGCGATACATTCGATTAAAAAAGGCCCTGATAGATGAGCTGCCTTGAGCTAATAATGGTCCACACGCTGCTGTATTTTATCCCTGAATGCCGGATGACTTGCGTGACTTATCCGCCACCAACTAGGGTTCAAGACGCAATGTTTTAAGGCACTTTCTGCCTGGCAAACTAACATCAATTTTTCTGGTCACTGCAACAATACCTAATTTTTGCATTTAAATTCTTTTATTGTCAGAAGGCGTACAGCATATAATGAAAAATAAAGCATTTTTGAACAGTCTTGCATAACAGTTGTGCAAACATACATATTTACAATAAAGACATTTTGTGAAAGTTAGCTGGCTAGTCCTTCTTATTTTTACTTTTTAGGTTAATAATTTTTCTTATTTTTTACTGTGATTGCAATTTAAGAGATACCTAAAACATGGTAAAACAGAAAATAGTAAAGAGTATGGGCCTCATTCTATTAGCGGCCGTAAATCGGCCGTAAGGCTGCGATTCCTTGCGGGGGTTCTGTTAACTCGCGATTCTATTATACGGCCCCGCAAGGATCTCATCTTACGGCCGCCCGCATATCTTGGAACCGGCCGTAAGCGCAGAAATCTAAAAACGCAAAAATAAATTCAAGCCTGCACTGTACAGCTCTGTAAATGCTATGGATCATATTGGGGGACATGAGGATTAAAAGTAACCCACTCTCAAGCTTGCACATCAGCCCAAACCCGAGTTCAAATTAACTGTTTATTTTCCGGCTGCGGCGTGGGCGGGTCTGAGGTGCTCCAAGCACTCTGGACTTTTTACATGGATATTTTACGGATATTAAAAAAAATTTTTTTTACGGATTTGAATATCGGATAATTATGTGCTATTTATGCTATATCTCAAAGTGCAGGATGGCTTTATTTGAGCTATTTTATGTGCTTAATTGGTGCTAGCGGGACCTTTTTCCTGCAAGTAAGCAGCGGCTCGTTTTTAGCCTTGCAGAGAGGTTTCCCGGAGCAATTGAATTGCAAATAGGAATTTCTTACGGCCGAAACTCTTGCGGCCGTTTTAGATCAAAGGCTTTCCTCTGGCGCGAGCGGCCGCAAGAGATAGCAAGGCACCGGCCGCAAGCCTGCCGGAATCCCCGGCCGTAAGGGAATAGAATAGCCGAATAGCTTGCGGCCGGTCCTTGCGGCCCAGCAAAGGCTGCGACCGCTAATAGAATGAGGCCCTATATCTGCAGGAAACACCAAAGTCCTATTAGCTATCATCCCTCCAGCAGTATTAGCTTATTATTTACAATATCTAACCTGGGCAATCACCATTGGGTTACCCTAGGGCAGGCTTCAGTAAGCGACCTATCCTTTCTTGGGATGATTTTGCCGCCGGTTGCTTCTGAAGGGTCTCCAGGGCTTCCCCACTCCGGTCCTTCCCCCAGTGTCACTTCAACTAGTAACAAATGTTTTATATTTGTAAAGCCGCCCAATGATCCCCCTTTATAGAGGTTTATCTTTACTAATTTTGGAGAACCAATTTAAGACCGATGTCTCCTGTTTCTGGGTCAGGGAGTGTGTGAAATGCCTCAGCCTACAGTAATTGTAATGTTCTGACAGCGGTAGCTCATGCTTGTCCCTCAGTTCCTCATAGGTAAGCATCTAACCCTTTACTAACCAGTCTCCCAGTCTATCTAGTTTCCTTGACCTCCACCAGTGTTTGTAATGTTGTGCTCATGTGTTTCGGGGCCTGAGGGTGGTCAAGAATTGGGGTCATTTGGGTGGATCCAGGGAACAAACCCGTGTGTTTCTTGGCCCATTTCCAGTATGATAGTGAGCGTCTGATTAGGGGGTTTGGCAAGTTTTTAAGGCTCTGAGGCAATTCTGATAGCCAAGCCACCTTGTCCCAGGTTAAGGGCCTTAAAGTGTGGTTCTCTAAATACACCCAGGCCGGTTGATGCCCTATAGAATGTGCTATTGGGAGGAAAGATAACTGAGATGCCTTGTGGTAATATTTTAAGTTTGGGCACGATAGTCTCCCCTCTGACTTATGAAGGTACATAAATTTCTTTGTGATGCGTGAGGGAGAGTGGTTCCAGATAAACTGAAATATTTTCCTTTGAATATTTTCTAATTTTTTTTATTGAATCGGGATCGGGAGTGTTCGAAATATGTAGAGCAACCTAGGAGGGACATTCATTTTTATCTTATTTATTCTCCCTAGCCATGATAACCTATACTTTGTCCATTTACTCAGGTCATTAATTATTGTTTTATAAAGTTTGGAGTGGTTGGCTCTGTACAAGTCCTCTAGCTTAGGGGTCAGTCGGATTCCCAGGTAGTTTATGTGGTTCTTATCCCACTAAATATTAAACTTCTCTTGGAGACCCTGCTTCTCTACTGCTGTTAAGTCAATCGCTAGTGCTTCTGTCTTCTCTATGTTCAGTTTAAGGCCAGAAAACTGACCAAACTCCTCCATAGTTCGAATCAACTCTGGGACCGATTGGGTACCGTTTGAGAGCATACACAGCAGGTTGTCTGCAAATAGACAAGTTTTGAAATGGTGATGGCCTATTTTTATGCCTGTGATCCCAGCATTGGCCCTAATTGTCTGAGCCAGGGGTTCTATTGCTATTGCGAATAGAAGGGGAGAAAGGGGGCACCCCTGTCTTGTTCCTCTTTCTATTTTAATTAAGGATCTCTCATCTCCCGGAATCTGTAAACTTGCTCCGGATCATTTGTATAATGTGTGTAGGAGATTTATGAAATGGCCTTTAATACCAAATTTTTCAAGCGTGACGTATAGGTAAGTCCACTCCAGGGAATCAAACGCCTTTTCAATGTCAAAGGCCATACAACAGGCTTGAATTTTAGAGGCTTTGGTGTGGTACAGTAGGTTCATGACTTTTCTAATGTTATCTCCCGCTTATTTGTGGGAGACAAAGCCTACTTGGTTTTTATGTATTAACTTAGGCAAGAAGGATGACATTCTATCCGCTACTATTTTTGACAGGATCTTTGTATCACAGTTTAGTAATGATATTGGTCTGTAGTTTTTTGGTTCTAGGGCATCTTGACCCTCCTTAGGGAATAGAGCGATATCTGCCCTGTTTAGCTCTGCTGGTGTTTGCTTGCCTTCTAGAACTCTGTTAGAGTGACCAAGTGCGGGCCTAATATGTCTATAATTTTTTTATAATATAAATTGGTGTCCCCGTCTGGGCCTGGTGACTTACCAGGTTTGAGGTTCTGGACTGCTTTTCTCACTTCCTCTAGGGTCTCTTCGGAATTTAAAGTCTCTAAGTCATTTTTAAGGGGAGATCACAGAAATTAAGAAATCCCCTCATTTTGTGTAGATCTATGTGTTTTGTTGCCGTATAAAGGGTATTGTAAAATTTTGTAAAAATCTTCTGGATCTTATTTGGGTTTGTTGTTTTTTCTCCCTTCGAGGTCTTAATTTGAAGTATCCTATTTTGTGTTGTTTTGGTTTGTAGTTTCCTGGCTAGTAACGGGCCAGGTTTATTGGCTTTATTGAATCCGTTAGGAATAAATAGTACAACTGAACACACCACTCCTATCTGGTGGCATCTTAGATTGCACGCACAGTGCCACAAATTTGAAGTGGGAGGACCGACCAAGCATCTTTTTCCATCTCCCGCTTCCAAAAATCAATGCCATATACACATCCCCTAATAGTGGACGTAACAGGGATTAGTACTACTTAACAGTGCACACCTTATAATAATGCAGACAGAGGCAACACAGAGAGAGGAGTTTGAAGAAGAGGAGTCAGAGGAGGAAGGTGACTTTGAGGAGGTGGAAGACCAAACACAGCAGGCTTCCCAGGGGGCTTGTTGTCACCTTTCGGGGACCCTTGGTGGCTGGGTGGAGGAAGAGACCTTCAATGACATCAGTGAGGACAAGGAACAGGACATGGCTAGCTTGGTATCCAACCTTGTGCAAATTGGGAGTTTGCGGTTGTGCAAAGGGACTGTTTGCGGTTGTTTGCAGTGCATTACACGGGGAGATTGGTCTGTTACTGTGAAGCGGGTATAACCCTTACACTACCTGATCGATACAACATCATACCTGATGTTTTAAAGCATGTTATTCCAAAAAATTTAGGAATGTTACGTGATTTATTCCCTTTATGGCTTAAAACCAGCCTCTGCATCAACTATGTAATTTTCCGTGGGAGTTTTGCCATGGATCCCCCTCCGGCATGCCACAGTCCAGGTGTTAGTCCCCTTGAAACAACTTTCCCATCACTATTGTGGCCAGAAAGAGTCCCTGTGGGTTTTGAAATTTGCCTGCCCATTGAAGTCTATGGCGGTTCGCCCGGGTTCGCCCGTTCGGGAACATTTGATGAAATTCGCGTCTGCGGTTCGCGAACCGAAAATGTTATGTTCGCGACATCTCTACTTAGCTGTTATTCCTTATATAGCCAACATCTTGAAATATGTCAAGCATTCAAAAGAATCCTGGAAGTACAGCAAATCTACTTATAACAGCTTTGATATAGATATAACAATGAGCAATGTATATCCTTATTGTATAAAAAGTGCAATATTCTGTGCATAAATACCATTATCCCTCTTGAAAATATACTACTATATTTACTATATTAAATACATAAAAAAAATATATTTTCTTGAGCAAATATATTGTTGTAAAAAAATATTAGTCTCCAAATAATAAGTGTTAAAGCGATGCTGCTCATATACAATGTGTTTCATCTACAGAAACATTTTCTCTGGGAAAGTATAACCAATCTCACTGTCCCCTGTCTATAAGTAAATTCAATCTAAATATTATAAATTATCCTTAATAGTTAATAAATATCCACTTACCCAAGTGAAATTATTATCGAAATTATGCAATAAACTGCCTTTGAGAATCATGTATGTCAATAAAAGAGAGCTCATTAAAACTTAAATTAGTTATGTGGATTCAATGTATACATTAACCAAGCCAATTAGCTACTGACAATATTTAAAAAAAAGCTATTTTCTTCCTTTTAGCCTAAGCATTTTTATAGTCCATCCAGTCAGCATTAACAAGGAATGGCAGAATGGCAGAGTCTCCACATGAGGAGGTGATGCTTTTTGCATGTCTGTTCCATCAACAGAATATTCCACACTTGTTTGTATTACCCTTGGAATCTTGATCAGTCTGTGGCTTGGCTCCTAATACTATCTCCTCAGAACTCAAGTAGCTTCAACCACAGGACTTTGAAACAAGAACTGTAGGTAAAAAATTCCATTTCCACTGGAACTGAATCAGCAGCATCAATATCTATCACAGGGCCTCTCTGCTCACAGCCATGTGACTCAGTATGGATTAATCAACTTTGTCACCTTCCCATTTCTTGGACAAATTTGAACCAGAAAATTCTTCATTTAGAAGGTGTCTCCACCACAGTAAGTTCTCCTCTCACTCTGCCATCATAGGATCTCCTTAGCCTCCCCTAGAACCTAGTCGTCGCTGTAGCTTACTTCTTTAAAACAAGAATTCCCTCTAGGGCCTCCAACAGCACCTTTGCCATTAGCTATTTGCCAACTGCAAGACTCAGTCCTGCATAAGTGTTGGATTTGCCCCTCCACCAGCCAGATGCTCCACAACTCTCACTGGTCACATTATTCCTTCTACATCAATAAAACATCTACAGTACTTGCTCTGCCAGGACATCTTTCAAACATCATGTCTATACCACTCTGGGTGCTGTGTGTCCCCCCCCTCCATATATCATACAATTTGGAGCAAGACAGTCAGCTGCAATGTGCCTCCTGGAAGCCAGACAGTCACCACATCACAACCAGAGCTCCTCTTCTCACTTTTTTGACCTAGGTTTATAACTTGATTATCCTTTTGTCTGCCACCTGCCCTTGCCCACTAGACCATCTAACTTAATTTGTGATATTTGTCCTATTTGTACATCTGCTTTTGACCCTGAGCTTCTTCTCTATTGTCAGGTCTCCTGCTACCTGCGTTTTCCTGCTATCTGCCTTTGTGGCACCAGCCAGAGCTTCCTGCTTTCTGACACCATCCAGAGCTACCTGCCTGTCTAGCATCCAGGGCTACCTGCTGTCTGGCACACTCCAAATCTACCTGCTGTCTGGCATGCTCAAAGCTACCTCGTGTCTGTAATCTTCTTGAGCTACCTGCCCTTCTGGCACCACACAGAGATATCTATTTTTCCAGTTTTTCACTACTGACTAATACAGGGAGACTCAGGGAGAAGTGAGATTGCTTCCCCCTTCCAGTGGTCTCCACCTCGGTGGACCATTATTCCCCAGATCCATAATCCAGCTTGGACCAGAGCTCTGACCAAAAGGGTGACTCAGGAAGGGTGCCTCCTGAGCCCACCACTATGGTCCCTTCAGCCTCTGGGAATGGAGAAGCCAAGCAGGAGGGCACTGCTTTTGTTGCCAGCTGAAGTGGATGCTTTTCTATATGCACTCAGTAAATCCCAGGAATGGAGAGAGGGTGGCCGACTCCACAGCTATGAATGGCATTTCTTTGATTGTTACAAGAATAGAGTTTGAGAAGTTGTATTTTGTAGCCTTTGTCCAGTTGCCCACAGAGGACTACCAAAGATGCCACTTCCAGGATATTATGATGGATGACAAGCCAGCAGAGGGTTATAGGGACATTATATTGTGTTTGACCATGATCCACCTGGGCATGGTGAGCAGCTTTGCTGTCCTAAAGAAGCAGGTGGACATCATGATAGCTGGGGTCTATCCATCCCCATAGGCAGTGCCCATATCGAATGCAACACAGGTATGAAAGAGGTTGGATTCCTGACCAAGTTCTGTGCAAATGCATTCTTGGGGAATGGCTTGGGGCCCATGGAGTGTAGTTATATGGCCATCATGACCCGGAGCCAAGCCAAATGGTCCACCACCAGGGAGATGCAAGGAGAGCCAGGGCTAACTCAACCTACAGTAAGCCAGATGGCAATTGGGGAAAGTTAGGGCCATGGCCAGACCCAATCTAGTTTAAGCAGAAGGTGATGCAGAACCCTGCTTTAGAGGGGCTTAGGGTTAGGGCTATAACTGGGCAGACAGGACACATAAGGGATAGCTACACCTAATTGTTGCATTATGGCAGCAACGGTGGCTGTTGCTTTGGTAGCCATTTACCCCCCCCCCCATTTAGTTTCCCAGGTGAAATTTTGTATCCAGTTTATGACTGAGCTAACCCAGCAGTTGTGGCAGATGTGTGGATCCAATGGACGTTGACCACCTATCACCCCCAGACCATACATTGTATGAAATGTTCAACGGCACCCTGAAGTCTTTGATTAAAGTCTTTGTAGACCAGAAGAATGATTGGAAAAAGTTGTTTCCTTACCTCCTTTATGCCTATAAAGAGGTCCGTGCATGTTTCATCTGTTGTAAGAGTGGCGAGTAAGCGGGCAATTGGACTGGTAGGTCAAGCCTAGGTGGTGATCCCCTTAAAAAAAAAATGATCCATGAGGTTATTACACCTGATAACCCGCTCTGAAGTATCCCTCTTGTAAGGTTCACAAGACTGAGAAGGGGAATATAAAGTGAAAGCTGGATGAGATGTTAGAGCTAAGGGTCATAGTGCCATCCTATAATCCTTGGGCATTCCCTGTGGTATTGGTCACTAAGAAATATGAGACCACCTGGCTTTATGTGGATCAAATGAAAGATGACTACTGTTGTTTACCCTATGCCGAGGGTAGATGAAATGCTCAATAGGCTTGAATGGGCAATCTACATGACCACTCTGGACCTGTCTAAAGGCTACTGACAAGTCCTACTTGTTGAGACCGCTAGAGAGAAGTCAGCGCTCAGTAGTCCATCAGGACTATACTGTATTAGTTTAGCCTTACTCAGCTACACTTGGATGAAACCTGTAGACTACTTAGCCATGGTCCTGGTTGGATCCAAGAAATACGGTTCACCATTGGCTATGACAAAGTTCAATTTGCTAAGAGGGAAATGCATTACCTGGGGAGGGAGTGGGAGGGACCAGTTAGACTCGATAGAGATGTTGCCCACCTGAGTGAGTAAGAGGCAGGTGTTGGAATGTCTGGGTATGAAGGGTATTACTGTTGGTTTGTTCCCCATTACTGTAACTTAACACAGCCAATGATGGATCTCCTCCTTCCCTAAAGGAGCCTAGTCCAGACTTCCTCAAGCAATTGTCTTCCCTAATCCCCAAAGTTGAATTTTTACAATAATGCATCATACAAAGGAACCGTGAAGATTGTCACAAGTCATGTGCATTTATTTTGTGACTTCCTGTCATGTGTCTTTTAGAGTCACAGGGTAATTGCTAAGAAAAATAACATGTATTTATTAAGTGAATATTACGCCTTTGTTGCAGTGACAATAATAGAAGCATATGACATAATTTATTCCTGTAAACATGAAATAATTGTGCCATGTACTGTTTGTAAAAAAAAAAAAAAAAGCTGTGATATGTGTTCATAGATTAGATGTGGTTATGTTCATGTATGTTGATGGTAAGCACTGCATATGGTTCAATTACAGTATCAGGTAACATTGCTTGGAGATCAACACACTGAAACTAAATTATAACTAAACAAAGGGTAAGGATGAAACCCATATCTCCTCTCCTCAATCCAACACAATCACAAGGCCTACCCTTGCTGCAGTGGCTACAAAACTGTGGCAGCAGTGACGGTGTAGGCAAGATCCAAGCAGCAAGCTTGGCAGATATGTGTTGGAGAGTGCCTTTTTCGATGGAACTCTCCTTTGGGTTAGTTGATTGTTATGCTGATTGTGTTTGAAAAAGTTCACACATGGCCCAGAAGAGATCTCCCGTTCTGGATAAGTTCTGCTTCAGTCAAGATATTTGCTGATTAAATTTTGGTGGCAGCAGTGTTGCTTATCTTGGTGGATTTGGAGGGGCAGTGTCCCAAATCCCAGCTTAGTAAGAGAAGTGGAGTGCCGCTGCATTCCAGTACCATTGCTATGTGATGTGTGATGTAAGCCATATCAGTGTGTAAGAGTGTATGATTGGTGAACATGATTGTGTTGTATGAATGTTGGTGCATGTTTTCAACTTGTAGGGTCCCAGCCCTCATCAAGTAGGCTAGGGATGCTAATGACCATTGTTTTGGATATTCAGCCCCTCAGAAGTTCCTCCTGCTCATACTCCACTGATGTAGCTGGACCACTATCTGAGTGCTCTTGCTTTGGTAGCTTCCTCCACCATCTTCTACACAATAGCCCAGCAATCATCAAATCTCATATCTCCTGTGCATTTTGTATTTCTTGTCAGCTACATGACCACCTAACTGTGCCTGGGAACTCCTCCCTGTACTTACCCTGATGACTGGCGCTCACCCCACTTCTCCTCCCAATAGCCTCAGACGCCTGCCCCACTGTCCCTAGGTATTGTGTGTCTATGCTAGGGGATACCCTGACCTTACCTCTCTCCTTTTTCTCCTCCTCTACACCTCTTAAGACATTATATGAATTTATCCATAAAAATCTTGTAATCAGTAAATTCTACAGTACGACCTCCAGTAGCTAGATGACAACCCTTAAGGAGTATTTATGGGAACCATGTAATCGAGCCCTAAAAATGGTTTGGAAATAATATTATGTTCTATAACCACAGCATTTGAGAATACTATATACAATTGTTATTCTGGGAATACTTTGCAAATTAATAGTAATAACATTGTTTTATAATGGATCACATTACTGTTTAATGAATTTGTCTGACATTTAGACTATAGGTAAACAGAAAAGTATGAATTAGGTTTATACTCCAGCCAACTGTGTAACAGTATTTGCTGTAATATATGTGTGGTCTTGATTTAAAAGTATTTCAAAGAAGGAAACATCCACAAAAGGTATTATGGCTGTACTCATAATTTTTATTGTGCATCTGCATCCTCATGGCTGACTGCTTAAAATTAAGGTATTAATGAAAGAATACCAACTGTATTATATAAGGCATTATGTTGTGAGTAAATCACTGTTATTTGGCCTCTATTCTTTTGAATCTGCTTCACTGACTATTTGGAAGACTAGTGATTAAGTAGTACACCCAGTACAACACATATTTTTTTGTAACAATGGACACAAATGATAGCAGAGTTGAAAGGCAATGATTGACTATATTTTAGAGAGAGTTTATTTTTCTATTAGTTTTCTATTTTTTTTTCTCCAATGTAAAATTTCTATAGTATGTTATTATTTGTGTTAAAAATCCTGATAATTTTGTATTTATGTTTTAACAGTGGCTTATTATATTTTGTATTATTGCTGAACTGTTGACAGTAACATACATTATTGAGGTTCTGTCTATTTATTTTAAGTAAAATTAAAAGGATAACATGAATAATATATGTTTTTTAGGTATTACATTTGCTTTATAAAGAAAAAACATCAGGCACATCAATGGCAAAATAAATTGCATTTACATCTAATATTAATTAAAAAGTATACAAAAATACAGTGATAAACTTTAATATCCATTTTAATAATAAATAATAATATAACATAATATAACAAAACAGATTTATATATGCTCACCCATAATTTTAGCATTTCAAACTATATAATTAATGCTGGAATTCTATTAATTGTCCTTGAGATTGTTATTATTATTATTATTATTATTATTATTATTATTACTTTTTATTTATAAAATTACAGCATTTTTTTGAGCATTATTTGCAAAGTAGAATAACATACATACAGTACAGACTGCAAATTACATCACACAGGTATAATACAACACAAAAGGGATACAAATGGTTCAGCAATCAGTTTGGTGCAACATAAATGAGATCCCTACTCTGAAGAGCTAACAATGTAAAATATCCGTAACACTGAATGACTTGACTGTCTTCCCAAACATTCTAGCTTGCTTTGAAAAAAGCATGTTTTATAAAAAAAAATGATATTAACATAAGAAAATTAACACTAAAACAGAAATAGATTGATTGGATCAAGGCAACTCTGCAGATGTAGTTTTTTGGATTTCGCAAAGGTGTTTGATACAGTGCCACATGGGAAACTATTGTGCAATCTAAGGATTCATGAATTGCAATATCTGCTCATGGATTGAGAGCTGGCTAAAAGACAGAAAGCAAAGGATTGTTGTAAATTGAACATATTCAGATTGGACAAATGTGGTAAGTGGGGTTTCTCAGGGTTCAGTATTAGTTCCTCTCCTTTTTAACATATTTATTAATGACTTAGAAGTAGGACTGGACAGTATAAGTTGTGCAAGGTGATTAAATCAGAAATGATGTACTTCCACTCCAAAGGCATTTGCATAAATTAGAGAAATGGGCAACTAAATTACAGATGAGATTTAACATGAATAAATGTAACGTTCTGCACCAGGGAAGCAAAAATAGCCATGTAATTTATAATCTTAATGGAGCAAATATGGGGGTATCAAATCATTGGTGTAGGAGCCAAAGAAAATCTGGGGGGATGGTGCATATAGTATAAAAATACAGAAAAAAAACATTATATAAAAAATAAATTAATTGATCACTTGTTAGCTGTAAGGCATCTAATTTTGCTGCTTTATCAGAAGTGAATGTATTGTACCATTCAAAAGAAATATGGCTGTTACAAACTTATGCAATGGCTTATCACCTATATAGTTGTCGCACTGCGAGTTGTCATCACACTTTGCGAGCTTCGCAAAGCGAGGCAAGCCATCGACCGCAAGGTACGCAGTACTTAGGCTGCAATGAGCTCCAAAGGCGCTCATTGCACTGCCAACCTCGTGAAGCGAGGAGAGCAGTTGAAGCAAGCAGGATTTAGGCTGCAATGAGCAAGCCTTGCAAAATCAGCAGTTGAAGCATGCAGGACTTAGCCTGCAATGAGCGCCTTCAGCGCTCAATGCAAGGGTGGAGACACGCTGGACTTAGCTGGCGCTCATCCCAAGACACGCGGGACAGCTGCAATGAAGCCTTATCGCGAATAAACCTGCAAAAACACACAAATATGCCTCATATTAACTTACACACTTACACACAACACAGGGGTAGAGCCAGGAAGCCTGGGAGTGTGGTTGCAAGCGAATTTGAGCCACATTTGCAATTTTTCACCAATCGAAAATTGGCTAAGCGAGGAAAAAAATGGCGGACGAAAAACGTAAAAAATCTGAAACAGGATGAAAACGAGGCTCGCCAATGCCAGGCACACAAGACTTAGAAAATACATGACGGAAAAGAAAGTAACACACAAAAACAACACAAGGCATGCGGAACTTAGAAAATACTCAACGACAAACACAGTAACACACGAACAACGTCAGCACGTGCCACGCAAACATTCAGCAGACACATGGCATTCCCAAGCACAGCACTTGCAGGTTAACAAACCCTGCAATGAGTGGTCTGTACAGTAGGAGGGAGGAAAGCACCGCGAGCGGGAGAGGCTTGCAATGAGCGACAATGGCACTCATTGCGAGCCCCACGATGATCGCTGAAGGCTTAGAAAAAGGCCTTTGGCACTCATTGGGAGGCCTGCGATGAGCAACAAGGCCGTAAGCCACCATTTTTTCAAGCCCGTAACTCAGAAGCTGTACGGAAAACCCCAAAAGATGCCAATCGATTACAAAATAAACTGACAACCTCACACCCAGCCCAGGGGGAGAGGAAGGGAGCCTGCATGTGAGGTTGAAAGCTAATTTGTACTTCAATTGGTGCTTTTTAAAAGTCTAAAAAAAGCTAAGCGAAAAAAAAAATGGCGGCTATAAAAACTTAATTTTTTTTTCGAGGCCGCAAATCGAAAGCTCTCTAGAATTACGGCTATTAAATTGGTCTCTTAAAGCTACCCGCAAATGTTCTGTGGGTTACAGGCCAAAAAACTCTACACGTTGTGGAAATCAGAACTCTGTTGCCGCAAAGTCTTTAATCTGTCAAGCCCGTAAATGTTATATTCGCAAATCACTATTAAATTGCTACAAATCCCCAAAGACGCACTGGCGTTTAAACCCTTAACAAACAAATGGAGGCAAAAATATTGCGGCCTCCAAATAGGATCTGCAAAGGGTTTACAGACAAGTACTCAACACTGTAAAAGACAATATAAACATACCAGTGGACTTTACAATATGGGGAAGGCATGGAAAGGCATTACAAATACTTGCACAATAATCCCCCAATAAAAAATATGCATTTAGAATAATTATTGTTTCATCATCTGTTGGAATGGTCATGCATTTGCCAATGTTAAAAGACATGCTGCAGCATGCTAAAGCAATTAAAGACACACTACCTGATTAAATAGCAACACAAAAACATGAAACTGATGCCATATTAACCCTTTCTCACTCCCACAGGCTCTAAAATGTACCCTGCAATATATAATTGCATATACATCTCGCTCATCACATTTTGGGAAAACAAATAGTGGCCAAATTACACCGCCACATCACATATATCAAGTACCAAGGGAAGATTTTATTATTTGTTGTTCAGTCCTTCATTCGTTTCCGACTCTCTGTGACCATATGGACTGCAGCACATTTAGTTAGGTCTCGGCCTGTGCTGTTTTACAAGGTTTGCATGCCAAAGATACTGGAGTGGGTTGCCAGTTTCTTCTCTAGTGGACTGTGATTTGTCTGACCTTTCTGCTATGACCTGCCCACCGACAGTGACCCTACATGGTATAGCTCACAGCTTCATTCAGGTACAAAAGCCTCTTCACCACCATCACTTAGCAATCCACAAAGGGACATGGGGAACAAACACCATACTAATGTAAATTGATGAATAGCAAAACATAATGGGTTGTCACCAAATAGGAATGGGTATACATCTTGGCACATGTCCACCAGCAATGGCGTGGGGCTTTCCAGGATGGGCGTAGCAGAGATTATCCTTGGTGGAGGTGAGTTGGCTGTTGATCCATTTGCCTCTGCATAGCCTCCCCCTGGGAGGCAGTGGCACCTGCACTGTCGAAAGGCATGGTGGGAGGTGAGGAGGGGCAGGGCTGCGGGTGGTGAGGGGATGCTTCCGGGGTGGAGGAGGCGGGGTGGGGACCAGAGTGTGTTGCATGGCTTCTGCGGTTCTCTATTAATTGATTACTGTTGTTGTGTCCAGGAATGGCAGTGATTTGTCAGCTTCATGGATATAATGACACATCCATCTATCCCTTGTTAATTCTATGGAGCTGACATGTCAGTGTCCTTGTTAGTCATCATGTACATGTGTACATGTGTAGTGTGTGTGTTGTACATGTGGTGGCATGTTGGGGAATGTGATATTCACCTGACATGGAGACTGGAAAAACACAGGGAAAAAGTGTGTATTATGTGAAGTTAATAACTGTTGGGGGATGGGGGATGGTGTGTGGGGGATGGGATGGGGGGGGGGTGTATGGAGTGGCCTATCTCTATGTGTTTATATGTGTGTTCTTTAAATTGTGTGTATTGCAATTATGTAATTATGTGCAATCAAGGATTAAGTGTAAGATTGTAAATAGTATAATATAAATGAACAAAACTGCAAATTACTGCTATCAAAATACTAATACTCTCTCTTTATCTAGAACCAACCTCCAACTCCGGGACCTGCGTGCTGCTTTGTCACAATATACAACACAGTCAACGCATGGGTGGGTGGAACGCAAATCTATTATCTCCATCTGTCAATCATCTGCGGCTAGACTGCTTTCTATTGGCTGAGAGGCCTGTGTCGCACTATGTTATACCACAATCAGATAGTAAAGGGCGATCGCATCTCAGGCAGCCCCTTAACAACTTGCTTGAGCGAAAAGGGTTTACAGGCTTGCGTCTCCGGTCCGTTGGTCACGGCATGGTTGAATGTAATAGCTTTGTAACTCCGCAGGATTTCAAGCCTGCAGGCTTTGCGCTTGGAATTTAATATGGTCCTAGATCTTTGCATCTATCGCTCACACTTGATGTGCTTTGTGTTTGAGGCTCTTTGTTCAAAATACTGACTTCTTATAAACACCAAAGTACTTATTTGTAGAGGAACCTTATATCTGTGTCTATGTGTCTATATAGTACAATATTTTATTCAGTTTTGTATAAATACATTTACATGCATAAAATTACAATACATTTACAAGTAACCCCATACCTTGTGTTCTATACACTTCAATATCTTGTCTCTTATTTTGGGTTACCATCCATACACAGTTACACTAACAGCAATGAATCATGGAGTGTGAGGGGCCAGTCCATTCATACCGGATATAGTGTCTGTGATCCTAGAAGAGTTCAATGGCAGTTTTTAGCCCATTTGCCTGGAACGACATTGACAATGTCATTACTAAATTCTTGATTTTTAGTTTTCCAAATTTTCAGTTTGTTTCTAGTCCTATTTGTTAGACCCATTTCACACAAAAAAAATCCAATTCCCAAATTTTATCAATTTTCTTCCAAATTTCTTCCCATGTTGGAATTGTTTTTTGTTTCATTTTATGGCTATGAGAGATTTGGCTATCATTAAACTCTGGAGCAATTTTACTTTAACATCGAGAGATAAAGTAGAAGGAAAAATATGTAGAAGAGTCATCTCGGGAGTTACATTTATTACCCTGATATTAATTTCGCAATTTGGTAAATACAATTCTGCCAAATTTATTTTAGCACTGGGCATATCCACCACACATACATGTAGGAACCAACTTCTCCACAGTCCCTCCAACAGAATTTCAAATAATCATTTTTACTTATATGTGCCATCCTCAAAGGGACTAGATGCCATCTAGTATAAATCTTGCAATATAATTCTCTATAAATTGCCTTCTTTATAAATCTTTTTGGAATGGAGAATGCTTTATACCAAATGTCAAGTGTTAATTCAATTACTAATTATATTTCCCATTTTAACATCATATTTGATTTTTTTTTTCTTCCTTACTATTTCTTACTTTCATCCAAAATTAATATTTCACAGACTGTCAAGTTTCCAACCTTTATAAAGTGAAACTTAAAGGTTTTTAACTTGTCACAAAGAGACTTATATTCTAAATATCCATTAGCCAGATTTGAATCCAGCTTTTTTTATTTCCTCAAATGTTCTAATCTTGTTGTCAATATATAGTTCTCTAAGATACAAAAGACCCAGCTTCTTCAATTTTCTCAGCCAGGTCAATTCAAAATGCTTAGCCAATGCCTTGAGTGGAGTAATTAGCCTAGGAAAAGGTACTAAATGATATTTTTTATTTTTTTATCCCTTGTTCTTCTGATATTGTATTTATCTTACTCGGGTTCTCTTGGTGAATCCAAAAGTTACCATCTCCTGTATGTGTAAATTCATTTTCAATCTGGACCCATTCATTATTTTGGGGATACTCATTCAAATTAATCATATGAGATATTAAAACTGCTACTTGGAAGTTTTTAAGTATGGGATAGCCGATACCTCCCTTGTTAAATTTACGCCCCAGGTCAGTTTTTGTTTTTTTCTTATCTTTTTTCCATCATAAATGAAGTTGTCAATTTTACTTTGTAATTTATTCATGATGGAAGTAGGCATTTGAGACACAATACACCTTTGTACATAGCTTATTTTAGGCAATAAGGTAATTTTTGTCGCTATCATTCTTTCTGACCATGATATGTTTAACCCCTTCCACTTTATAATTATTGCTTCGATATTCTTATATATAGTTTTATAATTGATGTTGATTGTAATCTAAAATTCTTTATGTAAAATAATCCCCAGATATTTTACTGTTTCTTGCCACTTCCCCAAATATTTATTTTTCAGTACTAATAGTTCTTCCTCTGAGATGTTAAAGGGAAGAACTTCTGATTTGTCCAAATTCAGTTTGTAATTTAAAAAAATTACTATTCTCTCTGGTCATGGAAAAAAGACTTTTCAAAGAAGAAGATGGATCTTCCAATGTAACCATTATATCATCTGCAAAAGCTTTAACTTCCTTAGTGTTATTAATCAAGACCAAAAGAGGTTCCAGTATTAATGCAAAGATAATGTGGAACAGGGGGCAGCCCTGTCCTGTCCCGTTCGAAATGCTAAATCTATCTGAGGAGAAGCCTAAACCTCTGACAGAGGCAGCTGGGGATCCATATAATGAGCATATGGCCCTAGATCCAAATCTGCCAAATCCAAATTTGGCTACTGTTAAATCCATGAATCCCTAACCAACCCTGTCAAAGGCCTTCTCGGCATCCAATGCCAAGAATATTGATGCTATGTGTTTGTTCTTTATATATGAGATCAAATTAATCAACTTCTTAACACCATCTGGATCCTGTCTATCGGTTACAAAACCCTTCTGTTTGACCGATATCAATCTCCCTATCATAGGACTGAGGCTATTCGCTAACATTGGGTTGAAAATGTTTACATTCAGGGAACTTCAAACCATATTTTGTTATTGTTACTATATTAGCCTCTAACATTTCTGTAGGTGCATTGCCCTCTTCTTTTATCTGGTTAAAAGCATATTTTAATGGCCCTGCTAATCCTTTCTTACAAATTCTATAATAATGATTCCTGAAGCTGCCTGGCCTCAGAGAAGAGTTTAACTTTAATTCAGCTATAACTTTGTGAATTTCTTTCATTGAGATTTCACTATTCAAGTTGTCTAATTCTTCTTCTGTAATTTTTGGTAAATTTACCATATCTAAGAATTTCTGTATCTTATCATTTGTTGGTTTCTGAAACTCTCTATTATTATCTTTTAAGTTATATCGTTGTTGGTAATATTGTGTGAAACTTTTGGCAATATCCTTAGGATTGGTCAAATTTACATTATTGTGTCTAAGAAAATCTATTCTTCTATTTGTCATCTTTATTTTCAATTTATTTGCCAAAATTCGATTGGCCTTATTACAAAAATTGTATAGCTTTTGCTGAACTACCAATATTGTGTCAACTTTAATTGTTCTTGTTTTGGCTTATCGAAATTGCTCTTGATTTTGTTATCTAATCTAGCCAGTTCGATATATAGTTCCCTTATCAGGCGTCCTCTTTGTTTTTTCCAAAAATGTTGCCAACTAATAGTCCTCTCATATAGGCCTTGTGGGCCGCCCATACCATTACAATACAGATACCAGAATATTGTCTGTTCTTACAAATGTTTGATGTCTATGTGAATACTATGAGAAATCTTTCTCCTTTGCATGGAATGTCCCCCATGAGTCATATAAACCTTTACTTATTAAAAAATCTTGAAAATGTTTTGCATTTTGTTTCATTTGAGAATCTGGATTAGGAAATGTTTCAGATTTTCTGTCCAAATCCACATTAAGACACAAATTAAAGTCTCAACAATTTATCAATTTGTTGTTACCATATCTTTTAATTATTTTGATTATTCGATTCAAAAACCTTATTTGGCCTGTGTTTGGTACATATATATTTACATACAAAGCTGTCCAGATAATAGCCATTTGGATCTCTAGGTATTAGATCTTCCACCAAGTTTACATTTTTATTAAAAAAAAAGTGTTACTCTGTGTCTGCGTGTTTTCTTATTGTAGGTCATGTGTAGACCTTCATTAAAGTTTTTCATTCTAAAAAATGGGACTTTTCCAGTTTGCCAGTGGGCTTCTTGTAAACACACTATGTCATACTGGCTTTTAACAAAATTTCTATTTGTCATACATTCTAGCTACCGATATTCAATGCTGTCATCTTTCTCTTTTCAGCCATCTTATTATGAAATTGCCCACCCTCCCTGGTAGCACCTAACTCCAATGCGAAAGAAAAGCCACACCCACACTCCATGATTCCGTTAGACACAAAATTATCTTTCATTACAATACCCTGGCCTTTGCGTACATTTTCACAATGTTGAACTTCATGTAGTTAAAAAAACGGACCTTGGTCGGGAGTTATCCACAGAGATCTCGATCTCGTGTATCACAGTTAATATACTAAAAAATGTAGCTAGACCAAAATTTACAAGAATATATATTGGGAGGGAGATTATCTATTCTCTAAATATAATGTCTCTCTAATCTTTCAATCTATTTTGGGGAGTGGACTTCCTAAACTACTAAATTCATTTTAAACAGATAATTTCCCAATTGGCAATCATTCTTTATATAAACGTGATCATATATAGTGATTATTACAACCACTCTAGATTTATCATTCATCATTTTTCTGTGTGTTTTTTCACATAAATTTTTACTAATTTTAAAACAATTCATCCACTTATCAATATCTTTTCAAAATTGTGAAATTGTGAGAAATTACTTAACTAGGTTTGAGCCCTTCAGCTCTACTCCATTCCTGTTTTTATATCGATCTAAAGGTCAATCCTCTTTAGGTTTTATTAAATTTGTCTTTACAATTATTTAAACTGAGGCAATATAGAACAAAGGAGAAACAAAGTGGTTCTTTTCAACCTTTTAAATTTAGAAATCCCATATCTCCATCACCAACAAATATAAGAAAATAAAAAAATTATAATTTGTGTATAGTTATACAATAATATTATTATAAAACTGTGAATCAATATATGATTATCTTTAGCCCTTTCTAATCTACCGAGTCAGTAATTATATACATTTTGTATTTATTCTGCAAATCAGTTATCTTCAAAAATTCTTAATGTGAAAAAAACTATTATAACTGCCATTTAGCTCATTCTCAATTATCAGCATCTCTATTTACATGTTATTTAAACCAACCCCTAAAAAAAAAACCAGAGGAAGGGTTCCTCTACTTGTTTAATATAAACCTCCCCCTTACATTCTTTTTCCCCATCTCTATCAATTCTATTACATAGATTTATTTAAATATCGCTTATTCCTCTTGCCTCTAATTTATTGCCTGTATTTTCAAATCCTGCTACATTCTCTCCCCCTCTTTGACAGTATTTACTATTATTGTGTTATTGCCCACCGTTATTATCAATCTTGTGGGGTTACCCCATTTGTATCTGAATTGATTATCTCTTAAGTTTTGATGTCTTTCAACTCCCTCCTTTTATTGAGTGTTTCAGCTGATAAATCTGAGAATATCTTTACATTTTCAAATGGGGTATCAAAGATTTGTTTTTCAAAGATTTCCTCATGATTTGATTTTAAAGGTTAAATGTTGCAATTTGATAATTGTATCTCTAAGGGAAATCGTTTGCAAATTTCTAGGTAATGGAAGCCTATGTATACTATCAATCATAATTTCCGATCTAAATTCAGGAGTAACCAGAGGCGATAAAAAGGACCATACATTGTCTATTAATGCTGAAGGTTGAATATCTTCAGATATTCCTCTTATACGAATGTTATTGCTCCTTGTGTAATCTTACAATTTAGGGTTACAGCCTTGAAGCACTGTATCTGCATTTCTAACATTATTTTTTGCGTTTTCTGAACCAAAACCTAAAATTCTTCCCTCATTATATTTTTTTTCCCAATTCTTCCGAATTTGATGATACTCATTTATTGCTTTAGTTTTCAGAACTATTTTTGTTGTCAATTCTGCAACTATCGATGTCTTAAAGTCTTTAACTCAAAAGTCAGTTTTGGTTCCCCTGTTTCTGATTCTCTGGTTGAATCCTCTAATGTTGAAACCTTGTTACTTAAGGAATGAGCCATAGTTAGATCTAGATTGGTTTTAGAACTTATTTTTGGAAATGTTTCTTCTGTTGTATTTAGTTTGCTAAGTGGGGAAAAAAGTTCCCTGTATTTTTTTTTACTTTGCTGATTTTTTTCCTCTTTAGTCTTACTTTTCCCCCCTTGCCCTGTTTTTTCCTCATTCGTTACAGGTATCTTAGGGCCCTAAACAATTACCAAATGTAATTCTTCTGCACCTGTGTTGTATCCACAAATTTTCCCAATTCACTTGACCTCAACTACTTTAGCATAGACTTATAGATACAATAGTAAAAAAATTAGTAAACAAATGTCCTCAATCCTGAACAATATTATTACATAAAGATGAATTAGCAGCGGCTTCCATAATACCACACAAAGTCCATTGCTTTTGCAAAAAGTCTTATACGTAGTCTGGAGATGCTCTTGTACTTATATGAATTGTCTATTCCATTGTATGCCACTATTCCTGCAATGTGATGTATATTTTTCTTATCAAAGTCCTGTTTCGATTGAGGGAAACTCTTCAAATAATATAGATTTTAATACTTCATATTCATTCTTGTTTCCTAATCAACACATATTATTAATATGCAAGAGAAACCTTTAATATTTCACCTCAATACTTCAGTATTATTTGCTTTATTTATTATTCAGAACTTCCTTCTGGGTATTTCCAAAAAAGAGTAATACATATTTGCCAGGAAAACAGAAGTAGAAAGTGGGATTCCCATTGATCTATCAGCCAGAAAATTATCCACTCTTTTTATCTGTGTAAGCCCCCACTCCCTTTTTATACATAGCTTATTTGAAGCATCAAGGCTTAAACTCTCCTCTCCCCTCTCACTGACTGACCATTTATCCGCTTAGCAACCAAAATAGGAGAGAATAAACAGAGTAAGGTGTTTGCTTCTCACAATCACATTCAAAGTTGTTTATCTCTTCCTCTAATCTTCTCCATAGCATGCATGATTACAAAAATAAGTATTTACATACTTACAAATAAATCTAGTAGTCTGCAGTCTTTATTGAAAATCTTGTATGTCATATATTAAAAGCCACAGTCCGCTCCTCATATTATCAGGGTGCAATTAGAATCAATATACAGTTCCCTTCCACCTTCTTCCATTCTTATCAGTATCGGTTGTCCCTGGGTGTTCTCTTCATCCTTGCTCCTAATATTCAGCGTTTTCTCAATTCATATTGTGTTGTCTGTTGGGCAGCGGCCCGTTCTCTTACCTCGAGGTTCCCTCTCCTGCACTATGACGGAGTTCTATACCTCTGTAGTCTGACTCTTCCTGACTTGAGGCCACACAGGGCTGCTCAGGGCTGTCCAGGGCTGTTCGAAGCTGCTCCTCGCAGACGTCAAAAAAGAACCGGCAATCACTCACCGATTGGAAAAAAGAAGCTCAGAAGTGATACTTCCTCATTTGTAGGTTATTCTATGAGGGAAACCTGGAGGAGATTGGAGAGAAAAGGGTTTGAAGTGGAGGCTAATCAAGGAAACCAGATGAATGCTGCTCATGTCTGGGAAAGCTCAGTGAGGCATCAGAGGCACGTCTGTACGTCTCTGTGGATCTCCCTGTTAGCTGCTCCTGCTAACTCCTTCCTGGGCATGGTCCATTACCACCAACCAGCAATATAACACTTATAAGTACATGTGGAACACAAACAAGAATTATCATATTCTTGCACTAAATACACATATATATATATATATATATATATATATATATATATATATACATATATATATATATATATATATATATACATATATATATATATATATATATATATATATATATATATATATATATACATATATATATATATACAGTATAAGCTACATGAAAAGCATAGACATAAAAAATGTTTATCTGTAAAAAATGTATAAGCATGAAGAAGGCTATGTGTTAATCAAAACAGTGAGATATTTATCTCACTTTGTATCGTTAAAGAAAAGGTGATACACCTACAAACAAATATTAAGATTCTATATTACTAGATAATTATGAGTCATTGAATAAGTTTGTAACAGACATATTTCTTTTGAATGGTGTAATATATTCACTGCTGACAAAGCAGCATAATTAGACACCTTACAGCTAACAAGTCATCAATGATTTTTTATTTTGAATAGTGTTTTCTATTCAACGTTTTCTCCTTTTTTATTAATAGACTATAATAAAGATTAATTATTAAATTCATAATTTTTACCAGTAAAAATGGGTATCAGATCTTGAAAGGGATTTGGGAGTGCTTGTGGATAACCACCTAGGTGAAAGTGCACATTGCCAAGCAGCATCTGCAAAGGCAAGTAGAATATTAAGAAGGGTATAGAAGCAAAGGAAGCAAATAGAATTCTTATACAATACAAATACCTAGTATGCCCTCATTTGGCAAATGGAGTACAATTTTGGGCACCACTTCATAAAAAGGAAAATTTAGAGCTGGAAAAAGTACAGAGAAGGGCAACAAAACTAATAAGGGGAATAGAGGGACTAAGTTACGAGTAAAGACTAACCAAACTAGACATATTTTTTCTAGAATAAAGGCATCTAGGAGGGGATATTAACTTTTTGTGCCAAGAGGTTTTCAACTGACAAGAGACTTCCTTTGAGGTTAGAAGTAAAAAGATTCCACCTTAAAGAAAGAAAAGGGTTCTTCAAAGTAAGAGTGTTTAATCTGTGGAATTCTTTACCAAAATAGGTTGTGAGAGCAGATTCGATAGATACAGTGCCTTGCTGAAGTATTCACCGCCTTGACTTTTTACCTATTTTGTTACATTACAGACTTAAGTTCAATCTTTTGTTAATCTGAATTTTATGTGATAATCAGAACACAATAGTCTAAGTTTGTGAAGTGAAATGAGAAACACATATACATAAAACTATTTTTTAGAAATAGAAAACAGAAAATTGATTTGTGTGTATGTATTCACCCCCTTTGTTATGAAGCCCTTAAAAAGCTCTGGTGAAACCAATTACCTTCAGAAGTCACATAATTAGTGAAATGATGTCCACCTGTGTGCAATCTAAGTGTCACATGATCTGTCATTACATATACACACCTTTTTTGAAATGCTTCAGAGGCTGCAACACCTAAGCAAGAGGCACCACTAACCAAACACTGCAATTAAGACCAAGGAACTCTCCAAACAAGTAAGGGACAATGTTGTAGAGAAGTACAAGTCAGGGTTAGGTTATAAAAAAATATCCAAATCTTTGATGATCCCCAGGAGCACCATCAAATCTATCATAACCAAATGGAAATAACATGGCACAACAGCAAACCTGCCAAGAGATTGCTCCCCACCAAAACTCACGGACCGGGCAAGAGAGGCAGTACAGAGACCTAAGGTAACCCTGGAGGAGCTGCAGAGTTCTACAGTATAGACTGTAATATTTGTACATAGGACGACAATAAGCCGTACGCTCCATAGAATTGGGCTTTATGGCAGAGTGGCCAGAAGAAAGCAATTACTTTCAGCAAAAAAACTAAATGGCACATTTTGAGTTTGCAAAAAGACATGTCGGAGACCCCCAAAATGTATGGAGGAAGATGCTCTGGTCTGATGAGATTAAAGTGAACTTTTCGGCCATCAAAGAAAACGCTATGTCTGGCGCAAACCCAACACATCACACCCAATGAACATCATCCCCACAGTGAAACATGGGGGTGGCAGCATCATGCTGTGGCAATGTTTTTCAGCAGCCAGAAACTGGTCAGAGTTGAGGGAAATATGCATGGTGCTAAATACAGGGATATTCTTCAGCAAAACCTGTACCACTCTGTGCGTGATTTGAGGCTAGGACAGAGGTTCACATTCCAACAGGACAATGACCCCAAACACAGTGCTAAAGCAACACTTGAGTGGTTTAAGGGGAAACAGGTAAAGATGTTGGAATGGCCTAGTCAAAGTCCAGACCTCAATCCAATAGAAAATCTGTGGTCAGACTTAAAGATTGCTGTTCACAAGCGCAAACCATCCAACTTGAAGGAGCTGAAGCAGTTTTGCAAGGAGGAATGGGCAAAAATCACAGTGCTAAGTTGTGGCAAGCTCATAGAGACTTATCCAAAGTGACCTGAATCTGTGATTGCCGCAAAAGGTGGCTCTACAAATTATTGACTTTAGGGGGTGAATAGTTATGCACATTGACTTTTTCTGTTATTTGTCCTATTTGTTGTTTGCTTCACAATAAAAAAAAAACATATTCAAAGTTGTGGGCATGTTCTGTAAATTAAATGATGCAAATCTGATTTGCTTACATTTAAGTTTATAGTATGAACATTTACCATCTGTATCTATCAAATCATGTAAGGTTTCCAATGAATTAGTTGGATTAGTTGTAATAACTATGTTATCAGCAAAAAATGTAAACCTTACTTTCAACATAACCAATCTTTATACCCTCTATTTTATTTGCTTTCCTGTTAATTTGAGGCAGTGGTTCTATAATAAGAGCAAAAACGAGAGGGCAGAGGGGAGAGCCCTGCATTGTGCCATAAAAGGGATATGTAAGAGAGATGGATTATGAATGCATCTGATGAAAGTTCCATTTACTTACAAAGTTATTTGCACGAAAGTCAAATCCAACTGTTCACACTCTCAGGACGCTTACAGAAGCCGGGTACACACAGGAAATACAGCATTGTACCTACAGGAAATACAGCAAGACACATCTTTTGACATTTCAGGTACAGAGCATAGGAAATAACTGTTGCAGTTCTTGCATTGAGCACATGCCAGAAACCACCGAGGTGAAGAATAGTACAATGCATTAGCCTGATTCTGAATTTGAATGTTATGCTAATTCCGGTGGGATTTTCTAGGGGTGTACACAATCACATGCATATTCCAAAAAACATAGGAAATGTTGCTAACTTCAAAGTATGCTAATTAATGTTTATTTTGGGATATTTTCATGCAATATATTTTTTCATACACTACCAATTCTTCTCTATTAGATGCATTCATAATCCCGTTAACTTACATATCCCTTTAAGGATCTCAAAGTTTTACATTTTAAAACCCAATCCAGAAACATTAGCATTTGCATTAGTATATAGTGCTTTAATCGCGCCAGAACCACATTTTCCCAAGCCATGTTTTTTCCAACATCATATCAATAAAGTGACAATTGACTCAATCAAATGCCTTCTCTGCATCCAAGGATAGGGCTAAAAAGGGAGCTTCATTTGCTTAGCATAAGCAATAATATCTATAAGTCTTCTGGTATTTTCTGTTCCTTGTCTGGTTTTAATAAAACCAGTTTGATCTGGATCAATTCATTTGGTCAATAATCGATTTAAAATTGTAGCCAAAATGTTTGAGTAGATTTTAATATTGGTATTCGTCAATGATATTTGTCTATAGTTTTTACAGTTCTTTGTAGCTTCCAGCATTTCTGCTGGGGCTAAACCATGTAGTTTGATTTCATTAAACTAAAATAGGAGAAAAACATTTATAATAGATATCTGGAAAACCATCTGGGTCCGGGATTTTTAGTAAGCTTTAAATTAGATATTGCATGTCCAACCTCTTTCAAAGTTATTTCTTTTTAACTCAAATAGTTGATCTTCACTAACCTTAGGTAAATTCATTTGTCTACAAAAATCCATAATTTTTAGTTTAGTAGGTTGTAAAAATTGAGGATTTTTTTCCAAATTTTCCAATGAACTGTAATATTTATTTTAAAAAATCTCCAATTTTAGTAAGATTTTAAACAGATTTTCCATCAACATCTGTTAAAGTTTGTATTCTTTTATTAATCACCTTTTCTTTCAAATTGTTTGCCAATAACTTTCCTTCTTTAATACCTAAATGGTAAAATCCTTGTCAAATCTGAATGTGGTGAGAGTTTATTCAATTTCTCTAAATCATTTAGTTTAATATAGACATTTCTTAGAGGTATACCTCTGTTTTTCTTTTTTTAAATGCAGCTAGAGAAATCAAATATCTGTTATTTACGCTTTTTGGGCATTCCACAATGTGGATTTTAAGGTTACTGATTTCTCATTTGTAGCAAAATATTCTTTCAAGCAATTATTGATTGACTTCCTATTTTCTATAGATTAGAGTAGGCTCTGTATAGAAATTGTTCGTCTGTTTGTACAACTTTGTCTGCTACCAATTTGTATTTTTATTAGGGCATGATCAGACCATTTACCGTATATACTTGAGTATAAGCCGAGTTTTCCAGCCCTTTTTTTAAGGCTAAAAAGGGCCACTTGGCTTATACTTGAGTCACTCTCCCCCCGTGTCTCTTATACTCGAGTCACTCATTTTACCCAGTATTTTGTGATAAAATAGGTGCCTCTGATTATACTTGGGTCGGCTTATACTCGAGTATAAAAGGTAATTGAGTCTATTTCAGTTTTAGTAGAGTTGCTTATTACATTATAGTCCACTAAGAAATAATCAATTATTGAATATGTATGGTGTGTAATTGAGAAATACATACAATCCTTCTCATTCATATGAAAAATTTTCCAACTATATTGTTTAGCTTTATTGACAGTAAATTTATCTGGAGCAAGTTTTATTGAAGATCTTCCATCAATCACTGCGTCCATACACATATTGAAATCTACACCCAATATTAAGAATTCTTTTTACATTTTTTGAATATATTTAAGTAAGGTATTTAAGAATCTGTTCTGATTCTCATTAGGTACATATAATTTTGAAATAGTATACTGTAAATGTCCATCTTGATCGATGTCTTTGAATTGTTTTGAGATTGTAATTCTTCTATTTCACAGTATAGAAACGCCTCTGGCTTTTTTTTATAATTTGCATCAATTCTAGCACTGTATATTCTATCCAAAATTTGGTGCACAATTTCATTTCCCATGTGTTTCTTGGCTAAAAACAATGTCTGCATACAGGAGATTAAAAACCTCTAATTTCCCAACATTTCCATTCAAAATCAATGCATAACTGAAATGTAATAACTTAAATCTCCCCGTCAACATATACATGATGGAACTTTTTGTCCACTAAACAATGCAATAATAACCTAACCAAAATTAGGAGATAGTTGGCTATATTATCGACCAGAGTTAGGACCAGATTAAATTCTCTATTATTTTAATAATTGCTGCTCCCATCTTCTGAAATAAAGAACAATGAGATATTGCAGCTGAACATTGTTTTTAACTCTTTTTTTCTTCAGAAGAGGAGAAAGTCTGTGAAAGAAAGAGGAAAACCCTTCCAAAATCTGCAAACGGTTTTATTCTGTCCATACGTGTTGTCATTAGTCTGTTAATAAGTGTTTATTATAAAATAAATGTTAAGTGTTAAAACTCAACAATCGTGTTTTATGTTATAATCCATTACTCTATTGTAATTATTTTTTTATTTTTTCGTATAATTAGAATTTATTTACTATAACTTCTTTCTCTTTATAATACTCTATAATACTTTATAATAATTTCTTATTTCACTAATTTCTCTTATTTATTAACCAGTTATCTATCACCACAATTTTATTTATTCTCCTCATAAAAAAAATCAAATATACCTCCTCCTCTCAGCTTTCCAATTTATAATATCTTCCAGCTCTGTGTTAGTAAAGTTAGTTTATCCAACTTCTGAATTTGAATAGTACCAAGGGAATTTTTCCATTCTTTCATAAGATTAATTCCTTCTTCTATTGAATTAATTTCAAATCTCTTACTTTCTCTTGAAATGATAAGTCTGGTAGGAAAACCCCATTGATATTGAATATTTTTTTTCATTCCTCAAAGCTTTGTCAATTCACTAAATACTCTTCTCTTATTTATTATCTCACTGGGTAGATTTTAAAAAATTATATATTTTTTCTTATGGGAGTTCAAAATATCTAACTTTTCTAGCGTTGTTCATAATGCAGTCTTTGTAAGAAAGATAATTGCATTTAATTATAGTAAAGTCTCTAGACGTTTCTTTAGGTAGATTTCTAGGTAGCGAAATTCTAAGAATCCTATAAAATCTTCTCCTTGAGATGATGGTTTTATCATTTTTTCTAAAATAAATTTAACAAAGGATTGTAAGCCTTTATCAAGTATTTATCAGGTTGACTAAATAACCTAAATTTTGATAGATATACAAGAACTTTGACTTACAATAAGAGAGAATTTACATTTCAATCTACTAAACATGGGAATTGTTCTAGGCTAGATTATTTCTAGTGTATCTCATGGTCCTTCAGCAGGTGTCAAGGGTTGGATCTTAGTTCAAGTTAAATGGAAAGTTTTTTTCCTTGTTAACTCAGAAAGAGGGTATTGGTTAAGGTGTCATAGTGGGTAGATGCACAGTAAATCAAACCTAGTTATGCTAATCTTCCATCCCTAAAACATTGCTACAGAACTGCTCCTAATCACTGCTATGAGTAAACTGCACTACAAAGTCGAATATCAAGGCAAAAATCTCCATTGACAAGAAATGATGAGTTACTCCCTTACACCTTGACACCCAAACTCTATGCTAATAAGATTTTACGACTCCCTCGCAAATCAGGGCAACTGCAAAAAGCAGAAGAAAGATTTACGAGTACCCAAGACCACTCGCAGGTACTTTTCAAACCCTTGCTGAATCCCCCAGAAACATGAATAGGGGCAGTATAGCCCAAAAAGCACTACAAAATGATGAAATTGCAACAATATTTGACACCTAGCAATCTGATATAAACATATGTGTAACAAAAAAATATGATATGCTAGCATTAAGCCTGTTTTACGATACAAAATCCAGGGTAACACACAACCCAATTTTCATGGGTTTAATACATGTTACAAAACCAGGTTGCCCAGGCACAAATGCTCTAATGCATTGTTCTATAAATAAATCATATTTTGACACAAAATGAAATCATCTTTATTTATTGAAGCTACAAATACAATTGTCACATATTGGTAATATCAAAATATATTGATAAATAAAAAACAATTATTTTATATATATCTATAATGTTTCCTTTCAATACAGATTCAATAAATCAGCAGGTAAATATAAATTCATGCAGAGCATGTGAGTATACACATGAGCTGACAGTATGCAAGGAACGTTAGCTGGCTTATGTTAGATGACATCTGCATATAAATCTGACATCTTTACAGCAATTATCAAATCAATACTATTAATGAAATATCATACTGTATAAGATAACATTACAATGACTAACGGACATGCACATACATGAAGCAATGTGAAAACGGAATGTCTAGAGATCATCTTAATGATGAGCTTCATGAGCCTCAACATTTTCCTCAGCTGCAAGATGTACACCCACACCACACATCAATGCCATCCTCTCTGTCATCATATGACCCTATATCTGCCTGTCCCTATGCCGCTAGAGCTCTGCCCTTTGCCTATCATAATGCTTGGCATAACCTGTGCTATTTTGTTTGCCTGTCTGAGTCAGGCTCAGCATGGATCATCCTCTCCTCTGTGACACACCTCATTCAGTTCCCAGGCACACACCCCATACTTGGGTGCCACGCATACCACAGTCTGGTGACTAATGCATACCTTCCAATATGCCTAATTCTCATATAGAAGCTCTGATGTGACATGCCTCCATGCTGGGTGTGACTGGTTCCTGTCTTGTGTGGTTGTGCTCAGGTGTATTACAATCACTTTAGATGCAGGGGTAGTGAAGGCTAGATATGTTGCTGGAGATATTATTGGATTATATTTGTGTAGCATCTTCAATGTATGATTTTTTATTACTTAGATATCACTGTTTGTTTAACAGGTGTTGAATGCCTCATCCTGGTCCTTCAGTTTCAATTATGTATCACAACTTATACATTTTATTTCACATTATGATTTTCATTGCTCAATTGTGCCTCTGGGAATGATATGTATTTATTTCTATTGCTTATTATTTACGGTGCCTTGAAAAGTTTTCACCACCCTTGACTTTTTACCTATTTTGTTACATTACAGCCTTATGTTCAATGTTTTGTTAATCTGAATTTTATGTAAAGGATCATAACACAATAGTCTAAGTTGATGAAGTGAAATGAGAAAAATATATACATAAATCTATATTTTTAGAAATAGAAAACAGAAAATTGGCATGTACGTATGTATTCACCCCCTTTGTTATGAGGCCCATAAAGCTCTGGTGCAACCAATTACCTTCAGAAGTCACATAATTAGTGAAATGATGTCCACCTGTGTGCAATCTAAGTGTCACATGATCTGTCATTACATATACACACCTTTTTTGAAAGGCACCAGAGGCTGCAATACCTAAGCAAGAGGCAACACCAACCAAACACTGCCAAGAAGAGCAAGGAACTCTCCAAACAAGTAAGGGACAAATTTGTTGAGAAGTCAGGGTAGTTTATAAAAAAATATCCAAATCTTTGATGATCCACAGGAGCGCCATCAAATATATCATAACCAAATGGAAAGAACATGGCACAACAGCAAACCTGCCAAGAGACGGCTGCCCACCAAATCTCACAGACCGGGCAAGGAGGGCATTAATCAGAGAGGCAGCACAGAGACCTAAGGTAACCCTGGAGGAGCTAATGAGTTCCACAACAGAGACTGGAGTTTCTGTACATAGAATGACAATAAGCCGTATGCTCCATAGAGTTGGGCTTTATGGCAGAGTGGCCAGAAGACAGCCATAACTTTCAACAAAAAAACAAAATGGCACGTTTTGAGTTTGTGAAAAGGCATGTGGGAGACTCTCAAATGTATGGAGAAAGGTGTTCTGGTCTGATGAGACTAAAATTGAACTTTTCGGGCATCAAAGAAAACGCTGTGTCTGGCGCAAACCCAACACATCACATCACCCAAAGAACACCATCGCCACAGTGAAACATGGTGGTGGCAGCAACATGCTGTGGGGATATTTTTCAGCAGCTAGGGCTGGGAAACTGGTCCGAGTTGAGGGAAAGATGGATGGTGCTAAATACAGGGATATACTTGAGCAAAACCTGTACCACTCATGTGCGTGTTTTGAGGCTAGGACGGAGATTCACCTTCCAACAGGACAATGACCCCAAACACAGTGCTAACGCAACACTTGAGTGGTTTAAGGGGAAACATGTAAATGTGTTGGGACAGCCTAGTCAAAGCCCAAACCTCAATCCAATAGAAAATCTGTGGTCAGACTCAAAGATTGCTGTTCACAAGCGCAAACCATCCAACTTGAAGGAGCTGGAGCAATTTTGCAAGGAGGAATAGGCTAAAATCCCAGTGGTAATATGTGGCAAGCTCATAGAGACTTATCCAAAGCAACTTGGATCTGTGTTTGCCACAAAAGGTGGCTCTACAAAGTATTGACTTCATGGGGGGGGGGGGTGAATAGTTATGCACATTGACTTTTCTGTTATTTTGTCCTATTTGTTGTTTGCTTCACAATAAAAAAAAAACATCTTCAAAGTTGTGGGCATGTTCTGTAAATTAAATGATGCAAATCCATTCATTAACAACCCATGTTAATTACAGGTTGTGAGGCAACAAAACAAGAAAAATGACAAGGGGGTGAAAATGTTCAATTTAATAGCTCTTTTGAAAAGAAAAGAGCAAACCCAAAATATAAGTGTAACCGGTAACCGGAGTCCAGACCATGATCAGGGGGATATTTATAATGATAAGATGGTCAAAACTATGACACTGGAAGAGTGATGAATGGCGTTCCTTTATAAGCTCACATATTAAAAGTACATTTTATCAGAGAAAGTTTACAAACCTTAAGAAGAAGTAATTGAGGATCACTCAGAGATTAGTCACTTTAACAAATAACAAGATTATGAGCTTGATGAACATATATACAAGAATTATGGCAGGCTTTAAAAGAACTACATACATCCAATACATCACACCTGTAAGAAATGTTGCCATAGTTAACAACTTTATATAATACTAACGACTTGCCCATCAAAAATGACTGCATAAAAAAGCGTTACATTATATACATTATATATTGTGTTTTCTTTCTGTTTATGTACTATCTCTTTGTGTTCCATGCGTGTCTCTCTGTACACCTCCTGTCTCTTTTCAGACTTTAAAAAATATGGATTAATTCAGTAAACCGATAAAAATATAGGCCCTTATAAAATTAGAGCTGGGTATCAATTCGTACCTCGCAAATGCACCTCGTAGCGAATCGTGATTAGATGTTACATTTTGGAATGCTCATGCACATGGCAAAATGAAAAGCCATGCTGCAACTTACATAAAGCAATTAAAGACACACTACCTGATTACATAAAAACACAAAAACATCACAATGATGCAATATTAACCCTTTGTTACTCACAGAGGCTCTATTGTGGCCCCCCAAATATCTACAATTGTATATACATGTAGCTCATCACAACTACATTTGGGAACACAAATATGGGGCAAATTACACAGCCACATTGCATATATCAAGTACACGGGGAGCACTTGAATATGTCCTGTTCTGTCTTTCAGTTGTGTCTGACTGTCTGTGACCCTATGGACTGCAGCACATGCCTGTGCATTACCCCTTTATTATGCCTAGATTGTAGATGTAGTATTATATAATATCTAATGCTATTCGGACTATTATTCCTCTTAATATGTATTGATCTATTGCAGGTTAACTAGGCTTGTTAGTTTACATCTATAGGAATGTGACACTAATGTGATGCATGTGGATGTCCCATAACCCCAACCATTGAAAACACACTGACACAGTGATAATGGTACAACACAGTTTTTTTTTATACACAGACCACAATCAGCAGTGGTCAAGACTGTGCATACAGATAACAGAATAACAAAGCTTTATTTTGTACACAGACAACAATCAGCAGTGGTCAAGACTGTGGATTCAGATAACAGAATAACAAAGCTTTATTTTATACACAGAACACAATCAGCAGTGGTCAAGATTGTGCATTCAGATAACGGTATAACAAAGCTTTATTTTGGACACAGACCACAATCAGCAGTGGTCAAGATTGTGCAGTTAGATAACGGTATAACAAAGCTTTATTTTGGACACAGACCACAATCAACAGTGATAAAGATTGTGCATTCAGATAACGATATAACAAAGCTTTATTTTGGACACAGACCACAATCAGCAGTGGTCAAGATTGTGCAATTAGATAACGGTATAACAAAGCTTTATTTTGGACCCAGACCACAATCAGCAGTGGTCAAGATTGTGCAGTTAGATAACGGTATAACAAAGCTTTATTTTGGACACAGACCACAATCAGCAGTGGTCAAGATTGTGCAGTTAGATAACGGTATAACAAAGCTTTATTTTGGACACAGACCACAATCAGCAGTGGTCAAGATTGTGCAGTTAGATAACGGTATAACAAAGCTTTATTTTGGACACAGACCACAATCAACAGTGATAAAGATTGTGCATTCAGATAACGGTATAACAAAGCTTTATTTTGGACACAGACCACAATCAGCAGTGGTCAAGATTGTGCAATTAGATAACGGTATAACAAAGCTTTATTTTGGACCCAGACCACAATCTGCAATGCTCAAGAGTGTGCAACAATATCATGGGTGTGGTGTGGGCGAGTCCTGAGAGAGCAAGGGGCTAGAAGAAAACAAAGGGAATACCTACAGGGGCCAATATAATAGTCTAGAATAAGCATGATGCATAGCACCTACAAGGGTCACATGTGGTCAGTACACCGCTGCCACCTGACTGATGAAAAAAAGGATCATCACAAATCACTCCATTTAACTGAAGAAACCATTAGAGTGCATGGCACTTACAACTTGTCTGGATCTGCTCAATGGAACAGATGATTCAACCTCTGGACTGGGCAATCCAATCCAGTTTCACACATACAGTGTGGTGGGTGAAATTGTAAAAAAAAAAAAAAGGCCCCCCAAAAAAAGGCGGAGGAGGATAAAAAAAAATAACAATGCATTTACAGTACAGTGCTAAATACTGTACCAATATACCAACTCACCTGATTCCCATCTGCAAGCATTACTAACTATTAGCTAGGTCTCTGGATAATCAGTAATATGGGCAAATAGCCAATAATACGGAGAGGACACAAAGGTTAGCATCCACATTCAATGTTACTTACATCAGACCCAAGGATTTGTTCTCTGTTCTGTTAACATGCCGTTGTGAGACTTTGCAAGTCCACCGCCATAGCGATATTAGTCTACATTTAAGCTAACAACAATCATGTCTGAGATATTTGGCTATATGATAGCTTTAGATTGTGGGAGCTACATGTTAAGTGGGGGCTGTCATTGAAGGAATGTCTACCTGAGAGTCACTGGGAAAACCTTACACCCCATACATTTCCTCCACAATGCTTGCAGATGCAGAAGATGCCTTCAAGGACCTGAATTGTACCTAAAACAAATGGAAAGGAAAATAAAGAAAATAACCTAAAACCTAAGGGCCTAAAATATGGGACTGCATCATCTCTTCCTAACAGCATTCCTCAGTGACCATCAATTGGTGGCATGTTCAACAGAACCCTACGTGTCCACAGAGAAAAGGACGATGGCCCATGTCATGGGAGGTAGCCATCTGCATACAAAATATCACCATCACATAGGCCAAGATCCAAGAACATGTAGCCAGGCTAGCAGCCTTATTAAATTGTGATTCGGCCAATTGAATAGGGCTCTATTAAAGCACAGAGCATATTTTTTTTTACAGAAGTTTTTAGTAAGTGAACTTCTATCCAAAAGCAAGGTCTTCACTAACTAAAAACTTCTGTAAACGATATATGCTCTGTGGTTACATAGAGCCCTATTCAATCGGCCGAATCACAATTTAATAAGGCTGTAAGACAGCATTGTGACCAATAGATTGTCACTGAGGAGTGCTGTTGAGAAGGCACAATCATGTCCGCAGCCCCTAGGAGGGGGACGGTCGGGTCAAAGCTGCTGGGGCTCTGTACAGGGGGGCTGTCATCAACTACCAGGACCTCCACCTCCTCAGAGCCAGGGCCCTCTGATGATCCTGTAGCCTCCACCCCCTGAGCTCATCACTGGACCCAGACCTCCTCCTGGATTCTGAAAGAGAGAAAAGAGAGGTACATGTCATTACTATGCTGATTAATACATTAATATGTTCTCACTCCTAACTATCTGACATCTAGGCCTGAACCTGGATGATTCATTCACTCATAATTGAAACTCAAATTAGCTATCATTTGCTAGATTTAATCTATTCTTTGGTTTCTTGTCTTGACCTCTCCTGGCTCCTAACACTGTCTGTATTTCGTCTGCGGTCTGTAGCTGCATCGGCTGCAGTGGGCACACTAGTACATGGACTTTCTATTGCTTGATTACTCTTGGGGTGCCCAGGAATGATAGTGATTTGTCAGCTTCATGGATTTAATGATGCATCCATCTATCCATTGTTAATTCCATGTAGCTGACATTTCAGTGTCCTTGTTGGTTACCATGTACATGTGTAGTGTGTGTGATGCACATGTGGGGGCATGTTGGTGTAGGTCATTTTCACCTGAAATGGAGGCTGGGTCCTGCTGGGCCACCGGGCTGAAGCTCCAGCTGTGAGCGGTGGTCTCAGAAGGTCCCTTGTGACCCTCTCCCACTCCTTATAGGTCACACAATGCTCTTGGTCTTCTCTTGCCATCTACTCCTCACCACGGCCCTGATATCCACATAACGGTGCTTTAAGGACCCCAAGTCCCTAGGCACTGTGGACACCTCCTTCATTACCTACACTACCTCCTTCCAAGCCTGAGCCTTAGGCCTAGGCCTCGCTTCCCTCGCAACCAGGATGATGGGCTGGTCACGGATCGCACCCAGGAGGACCATATTCTCCTGAGGCGTATAATTACCGGCCCTGCTCCTGCCCTTGCCAATAGCCCCTTGCTCTCACAACTGTGTTCAGGGACCCTGGCCTCCCTGACCTCTCCCTGAGGCCTGTCCCTTCCCCAAACTACCACCCCCCAGGAACAGGCCCCTTCCCCTCTGTCCCTCTAGGGACCTATCCTCCTCTTACTCTTCTCCACCCTCCTCTCGTCACCAATCTCCTCCCTCCATGCTCAAAACTAATAAATAAATAAGGATAACTCAATATAAGTGCAACTGTTATATTGGTGTGGGTAAGAAAGTGTATGTTCTATGTGTTATCAATAAGTGTTGAGGGATGCTGTGCAAGGGTTGGGGAGGGTGTGTGTGTGGTGTGTGTCCTAACGCTATGGATGTCTCTATGTGTCTTTAACCTATGTGTCTGGCAAATATGTGTAATGTCTAAATATGTGTACCTATTAAGTGTAAATATGCTAGGAATATAATACAAAACAATCAAAAATAGTGCGCCTACAAATCAAAAGAACGATAAAGAAATAAAAGTATTACTGAAATATATGTGTTGTAAAGAAAATATGTGTGTGCTATGTGTATTTAATAAATGTTGGGGGCTTGGGATGGGGGGATGTGTGTGTGGGTTGTATGTCCTAACTATATACTGTATGTCTCTATGTGTGTTATTTAATCTATGTGTCTTGCAAATATGTGAAATCTGTAAATACGTATATGTCTTAAGTGTAAGTACTTAGGAAATATACAAGAAGCAAGACAAAAAAGTAATCTACCTCTCTCCAAACCACTACTCTCACAACTCAAACTCTCTCCCACCTGCTCCTGGAACTGAGTTCTAACTCAAATGGCTCTCACAACAAAGTCAACTCATGGGTTTGTGTCAATCATATTTATAAGCTCCTACTGTCAATCAAATTCTTTAGCTCATACGTAATTGGCTGAGAGGCGTGTTTCGCTAGTACATCCCATTTTCAGTTGCGAGCGCGCCAACTACAATTACATATGCACTTGGCAGCCTGACACGGCGAATAGCACAATAATGAAGGCCGCCAAAAGCCTCTCAGCCAATTACATGCGCACCTCGCCTTGTCAGGCCGCCAAGTGCGCATGTAATTGGCTGAGAGCCTTTTGGCGGGCTTCGTTATTGCGATATTCACCGTAGTAGGCCGCTAAGTACGTATGTAATTGGCTGAGAGGCTTTTGGCAAAGCCTCTCAGAAAATTACATACTCACATAGCAGCGTAACACGACGACTAGCGCAATACACCAGCGAAATGCCTCTCAGCCAATTACATAAGCACTTAGCGGCCTTAAACAGCAAAGTGCGCATGTAATTGGCTGAGAGGCTTCTTGACGTAAAATCCTCAGCTGGAATGCCACATCAAGATCCATAGGTGACCAATTCCAAACCTGTAATTAACATGCCTAATACCAGGTGTTGTAATCAACAAGCTATATAACCACATCCCCAACAAGTCATCAGCACGTCTGAAACAACATGGATTCTCAACAAGCGAGAGGGATGCTGGAGAGTATGGATAGGCGGATGAATCGAATGTATTATTGTGGGTACCACATGACACACCATGGAGATCCAGAAGCAAGGTGTGTGATTGAGGGATTGATGAGTAGTAGCAGAGTGGAGTGTCAGGGAGTGGATGCGGGTTTGACTGGTGATGTGATCCATGCTGGGGCAGAACCAAGCCAGGCAAGGGAATTACCCAGGGGCGGCCCGTCCATTGGGGCGTCAGGGCAAACGCCCCCCCCAAATATTTTCTTCACCCTGCAATAAAAAAAACACAACAATGTATTAGTATAACCCAAAAACAAATAAATATAAGGTGTACATCATCATTTCAAGTCTCAATAGTATTAAAAATGAAGTAAAGTTAGTAAAGGGACACTGTCACTTTAAAATAACCCTTGCGCTACATTAACTAATGCTGTGTATCTATATAGCCCCCTGCCTGCACCCTGTGTGATCAAATTACACTAGTTATACTGTGTACACTAACCTTAGACTCTTCTCTCTCTTCAATGAGTCCTGGCCTGGCCCCCTGACCGTTAATGCATGCCGCCCACCATCACAGTGACGATATGCATGGGCGGTCATAAATGTATCAATTAATAACTGACAGTCTTCCATCATTGACCAATCAATGATGGAAGGCTATCCAGTTACTTAGTGATCAATCTAAACCCACCCAGAACGTTAGCCCTGAGCGCCCGCCAGCAAATAGGGCCTCGAGTTATCATTTTGATTGACTGATACAGTCAATAAAACCACAAGTTGCCTGTCCCTTCCCCCTTTCTGTTTCCTGACCCTGGTCACGCTGAGAGTGAGAGACCTCCCTGGCTGAATCTACTCAGATCTGCTCTGCCTGCCTAACACAGTAAGTCTACCTGACTGGCACCTGCCCTGCCCCTGCCCCTGGCCAAACCAAAACCCCTAGTAGCCCCTAATAAAAGTTAGGGGTGACCAGTTACCCCCACTATGCCTGCCTGGCCTGCCACCTACCCAGCCACCCACCAACTACCACCGACGACCCCAGCCATCACCCCCATGTGGCCTGTGCCACCCCCGATCAGGCCTGCCCTATGCTATGCCATCATGCCACCGCCGGATTACCCCGATCACGGGATCGGGGTAGTCGGGTGGTGAGCGGGGTGGCACAGGCCCACATGGGGGTGATCGGATCACCCCCTTGATGAGGCCTGTGCCACCCCTGATGACCTCCATGTCGCCGCCCTATGCCACCCCCGAGGCCCGATCACCACCACCCCGATGCGGCCTATGCTAGCACCGCCCGATTACCCCGATCACGGTGATCGGGGTATTCGGGCAGTGAGCGGGGTTGACCAGGCCACATGGGGGTGGATGTTCACCCCCATGAGGCCTGTGCCACCCCTGATCGTGGCCTACGCGGTCCGATGGGCGACCGATGGACGCCTGAGCGTGACCGACCTCACCCTGAACCAATACCTACCCCCCCCGCCTATTTTTATTCCATTTTTAGAAGTAACAGGCATGTATATGTGCCTGTCACTTTTAAAAATAAAATAAAAATAAGGGAAGGGAAAAAAAAAAATACAGTAAACAAACACATTAACAGTACAGTATGTAACACAACACATTATTATACAAAAATAAACAGCTTTAAACAAACATTAATAAAAAATAAAATAAACAACAGCACATACTTACCTGTCAAATTGACCCCTCCAGCGTTGGCCTTCTGTCCTCTGGATTATAGTCATGAAAAATAAATAATCCAATGTTGATTGAAGCCCATGTCAAATAATCCAATGTTGATTGAAGCCAATGGTCAAATAAAATAATCCAATGTTGATTGAAGCCAATGGTCAAAATAAAATAATCCAATGTTGATTGAAGCCAATGGTCAAAATAATCCAATGTTGATTGAAGCCAATGGTCAAATAATCCAATGTTGATTGAAGCCATTGTCCATCCATCCATTCTGGCCCATTGAAAGAGGCCTCCACAAAAAAAAAGCGACGCTCTAAAAAAAAAAAAACAACGAACTAAAAGAGCTCCTCCTACAAGGAGCCCCTCCCGCGATTAATTGTTTTTTTCCCACGGTCTGCTATATATACTAATTTTTGAAGGACTCTGATTGGCTGAAATTTTTGATTGACATCGATTTCAACCAATGAGAGTCTTTAAAAAATTAGCAAATCAGCAAGCAGGTATGGAAGCCTGTAAGGGTAAAAAAGGTTAGTGTGAACTTGTTTGACCCTGTATGTATTATACATATTACAGGGCTATTTTATGTGATATACATGTTACAGGATAATATCCTGTAACATGTATAGCCAAAAAATAGCACTGTAATATGTATAAAAAATAATGTGTAATAGAAATGCATGAACAATATAATATAACAAGTAATAAAGAACATCAATTAATCAAATAATAAATATCAATTAATATATATTGTTGTATGTATATGTTTATGTATATTTATGTGTATTTTTTATGCGTATATATATATATATTTGGATATATATATATATATATATATATATATAAATTGATATCAATATATCACAATAAATAAATATATATATATATATATATATATATATATATCAATTTGATATATATATATATATATATATATTTATTTATTGTGATATATTGATATCAATTTTTATATATATATATATATATATATATATATATAAATATATATATAAATATATATATATATCAATATCTATCAATCAATATATATATATATATATATATATATATATATTATTTTTATTTTATTTTTTACAATTTGGCCCTATATGGTCCCAATTTGTTATTTAGGGTTTTAAAGGTGCGGTTGGGGCCTATATGGTCCCAATTCGTTATTTAGGGTTTTTAAGATGCGGTTGGGGCCTATATGGTCCCAATTTGTTATTTAAGGTTTTTAAGGTGCGGTTGGGGCCTATATGGTCCCAATTTGTTATTTAGGGTTTTAAAGGTGCGTTTGGGGCCTATATGGTCCCAATTTGTTATTTAGGGTTTTTAAGGTGCGGTTGGGGCCTATATGGTCCCAATTTGTTATTTAAGGTTTTTAAGGTGCGGTTGGGGCCTATATGGTCCCAATTTGTTATTTAAGGTTTTTAAGGTGCGGTTGGGGCCTATATGGTCCCAATTTGTTATTTAAGGTTTTTAAGGTGCGGTTGGGGCCTATATGGTCTTAATTTGTTATTTAGGGTTTTTAAGGTGCGGTTGGGGCCTATATGGTCCCAATTTGTTATTTAAGGTTTTTAAGGTGCGGTTGGGGCCTATATGGTCCCACTTTGTTATTTAGGGTTTTTAAGGTGCGGTTGGGGCCTATATGGTCCCAATTTGTTATTTAAGGTTTTTAAGGTGCGGTTGGGGCCTATATGGTCCCAATTTGTTATTTAAGGTTTTTAAGGTGCGGTTGGGGCCTATATGGTCCCAATTTGTTATTTAAGGTTTTTAAGGTGCGGTTGGGGTCTATATGGTCCCAATTTGTTATTTAGGGTTTTAAAGGTGCGGTTGGGGCCTATATGGTCACACTTGCTCTTTTAAGGTTTTAAAAGTTACGGTTTGGGTCTTAAACGTTCTAATGTTTTTTTTTTTTTGTTTCCTATCACTTCCCAGGTGCAAACTATCTGTGGAATCAGATTTGTTTGGACTCGTTGGTTGACTTACTGGACGTGAATACCCCGAGAAGGAGAGCCAACTGTTGGTGAGTATATGGTCACACTTGGACTTTTAAGATTTTTAAGGTGCGGTTGGGGCCTTTATGGTCACACTTGGTCTTTTAAGGTTTTAAAAGTTACGGTTTGGGTCTTGAGATTTCTAATGTTTTTTGTTGTTGTTTTCTATCACCCCCCAGGTGCAAACTATCTGTGAAAGCAGATTTGTTTGGACTCGTTGGTTGACTTACTGGACGTGAATACCCCGAGAAGGAGAGTCAACTGTTGGTGAGTATCATTGCCTTTAATTTTCTGTCCATGTGTATAGGTGCAAATTTGATGTTGATGTAGTCTTGTCACATGAGGGTTTGCAATCTGTAATGTATACCAATGAAATCAACACACTGTTATTTTAAAGTAATTTTGTGACATAATATAAATTAATATACCGTGATCTCTTTCTTAAATTGGTATCAATATCAGAAATGAATACTATTGACTCTCTACTTGTGAAGCCTTTCAGCACCCTAACCTATGAGGAGAAGGTGGAAGTAAAACGGTTAGGAGCTGACCAACCAGAGATAAATCTGCAGCAAATCGCAAGAGATAGAGGGAAGCAATATGTCCGTAATTTCAATACTGAATGGTACAAGAAGAACGACTGGCTTTCTGGAAGCGTTTCTAGGAAGTCCTTATATTGTTTCCCATGCATCCTATTTGGTGGTGACGCTGCTTGGACCAAAACTGGAGTGACTGACGTCAAACATCTAGCTGATAAATTGGCGAATCACAAAAGTTCTAAAGCTCACTTGGATAACAGGATCAAGTTTGAGATGCTTGGACAGGCGAACATTGCTGTTCAACTGGACCAAGGATACCAAGTCAGCATTCAAAAACACAACGAAGAAGTGGCTAAGAACCGGTACATCCTTTCCAAGATAATTGATTGTGTTCGCTTTTGTGGCGCTTTTGAACTGGCATTAAGAGGACACGACGAGAGTGAAACATCGCTAAATCCAGGAGTGTTTCGAGGCCTGGTGGATTTGGTTGGCAGTATCGATAGTGCAATGGAACAGCATTTGAAGACTGCAACTGTGTTTAAGGGCACGTCCAAAACCGTGCAGAATGAGCTACTGGACTGCATGCATGAAGTTATTAAGGAAGTGATTCACCAAGAGCTTAAGGAAGCCCAGTTTGTGGCAATCCAAGCGGATGAAACAACCGATATTTCCGCTAGGACACAGTGCGTTGTAGTCTATCGCTACATTGACAAGAAGCATCAAGTGGTGGAAAGATTTGATGGCTTCACGGAAATGAAATCAACGGATGCAGATTCGATTGCTGCTGTTGTGCTGGAAACACTGAATACTGTTCTCCCAGAGCCAGAAGACAAGAAGAAACTCATAGCTCAAAGCTACGATGGTGCCAGTGTGATGCGTGGAGATCAAGGAGGAGTTCAAAGAAAAATAAAAGACGTGTACCCGAACGCACACTACGTCCATTGCTATGCTCACCAACTGAACCTAATAATGGAGAAAGCAGTTTCAAGGATTGGAAGAGTTCGAGTTTTTTTTTCAAACATAGGCGGCATACCATCTTTTTTTTCACGCTCTCCAAAAAGGACTGGAGTTCTGTATGAGGTAGTTGGTAGAAGACTTCCAAGAGGTGCACCGACACGATGGAACTTCAACGTTAGGACCGTGAACGTGATCTACGAGAACAGAGATGCGCTACTTGAGTGTTTCCAGACAATTGAAGCATGTCTAAACTTTGATCCATTATCTATACGTGAAGCCGCAGGTTTCATTGGAATGCTGGAAGACAGGGAGTTCCTTTACTTCCTTAAATTATTTCATTTAATAATGCCACATGTTGACATCCTCTATAGTCAGCTTCAGAAGCGAGACACGGATACTGTTTACATCAAAAAAGTCACAGAAGACTTTGTCGCCAGCATCCAGAAAATCCGTAATTCTGTTGAAGAGATAGAAGCAAGTTTGCCGAGCGATGTAACAGTCAACAGACGGAGTGCGGAGATCTCAACCTTGAGACAACTTTCAAGAGAGGTATGTGACATAGTGGTGGTTCATGCAAAAGAATGTTTTTCATTTTCAAATCACCTAGTCAGTGCCAAACTTGTTCAAAGTGACTTGTATAAAACCCATGACACTTGCTTTCCAACCCAAGCTCTGGAAGACACCATGCAAGCATATCCAATACTAAAGAAGGAACAATTACGCACTGAGCTGTCACTTCTGTATGGGAAGACAGATTTTCATACTTGTACAAGTGCTGTTGCTCTGCACAAACTTTTCCATCAATTTAATCTGCAGAATGATTTCACAGAGACAGTAAAATTATTAAGAATCCTGATTACAACACCGATGACAACTGCAGAATCAGAAAGATGCTTCTCCACATTGAAGAGGATAAAAACCTTTTTAAGAAGCACCATGTCCCTGGAGCGGTTGAATGCATTGTCGATGCTCTCAATGGAAAAGCAACTGATTTCCGAGATCCCAGACTTCAATGAAAAAAACATTGAGAAGTTTTCTTCTTTGAAAAATCGCCGTGCAAAATTAAAATACAAGTGATTGAAGCAAAGAAGAATGCATACCCCCAAGGTGTGCAAAGATAAACTGAGTTAAGCAGCACCACCTCACACTACCAAACATAACTAGTGGTAAGTAAAGTATGAACGGTGTGTGGGTGTGCATATGGAAGGAGTTATGAAAGGTGTGTGCATGGTCAGTAACAAGCCTTGGCGTGGTTTGAAGGAATTGGAGGCACTTCCAAGGGTAGCTGTCACTTGTTTACGGAAAGCAAGAATTCCATGTCTGTACAAGTGCTGTTGCTCTGCAGCAACTTTAGCATCAATTTAATCTACATAATTTAACAGAGTGAGTGAAGCTATAAGGAATCCTGCTTACAACAACGAAGACTACTAAAGAACCAGAAAGATGCTTCTCCACATTAAAGAGGATCAAAAAAGTAATTAAAAAGCTCAATGGCCCTGTAGCGGTTAAATGCATTGGTTTGAAGAAATTGGAGGCACCTTCAAGGGTACGTAAAGTTCTCAGAAATGGCATCACCTCACTACCAAAAATAACTAGTGGTAAGTAAAGTATGAATGGTGTGTGGGTGTGCATATTGAAGGAGCTATGAAAGGTGTGTGAATGGTCAGTAACAATTGTTGAAGCCTTGGCGTGGCGTAACTGCTCATATGGTTATCCATATGCTAATTCAACGTGTTTGTTTGACATTGATTATTGTGTTGTCTAAACAGAAGTTAAATGTTGTTGTTTTCTTGAATCCCAAGATCCACTGGTTTGGGCCTATGCAGTGCTGATTGGTCTTCTAAGGTATGTTTGAGGCCTATATGGTTCCACTTGGTCTTCTAAGGTATGTTTGGGGCCTATATAGTTCCACTTGGTCTTCTAAGGTATGTTTTGGGCCTATACAGTTCCACTTGGTCTTCTAAGGTATGTTTGGGGCCTATGGTCACACTTGGTCTTCTAAGTTATGTTTGAGGCCTATATGGTTCCACTTGGTCTTCTAAGGTATGTTTGGGGCCTATATGGTTCCACTTTGTTGTTTAATGTTTTTTAAGTATGGTTTTATTCTTGAATGGTCTGATTGATTTGCTTGTTTTCTTTCAACCCCAGGTGCAAACCCTATGTGGCTACAGATTTGTTTCTACTCGTTGGTCAACGTAATGAACGTGAATACCCTGAGAAGAAGACCCGACTAATGGTAGGTGTCACTCCTTTAATTTTTCTGTTAATACGTATAGGTGCAATTATGATATTGCTGTAGTCTTGTCACATGAGTTTTTTCAATCTATATTGTATACCAATGAATTTAACACATTGTTACTCTACTTCTTGACATTTCTGCATTGCTGATCATGTATTTCAATGGGCTTTACAAGTATAAGGTCATTGGGCGGGGCTTATAAAGGTCATTATGACATCAGGGGGAGGAGTTATAAAAATGGGTGTGGTTTGAAAAAGGGGGAGTGGCAATGTTTCGCCCTGTCGCCCCTCCAACTTGAAAAGTCACCAGCCGCCACTGGAATTACCACAGGCCATGCCTAATATCGTGGTGGAGGATCAGGGAGGAGAGAGAGCTCCAGTAGCAAAGGGACAGAGGGATATAGGGCCACATGCAGACAGGGAGGCAAACAATGATGTTGGTGATCAGCTGTTGGGGGAAGAAATACAGGAAGTGGTAGCTCAGACAGAAGGGGGGAGCCTGTCCAGAAGCCTGTGAGGAGGTGAAGGGCACCCAATGTGTACAGGGAGAGACTCACATTAGAGGGGTTAACTGATGGGGAGGTGCATGAGCATTTTTCGGCTGACCGGTTTCAGCCTTGTGGAGCTTTATACGGTCCTGAGGGAGGACCTTGAGCCTCGCTCACGGACCAACAAAGCCATCCCAGGGCAGACACGGATGTTAGCTGCAATACACCTCCTTGCCTCTTGTAGCTTTCAGAACACCCTCAGCATAGTCAGAGGAATGTCTCAGCCAAGCCTTTCCAATTGTCTGAGTGCATTCCTCCATGCTATTGTTCGGAAAGCTGCTAGATACATCAGTTACCCTAACACTGTGGAAGAGATCTCGAAGGTGAAGGTAGATTTCTACCAATTAGGAGGTGTCCCCAATGTGCTCGGAAAGCATTATCATTCAATCAATTTACAGGTTGTTTGCGATGCGAACATGCGCATACAAAGTGTGTACGCAGGCTTTCTGGGAAGTGCTCAGACGCCCATATCCTGCATCTATCCAGCACATATGAGATATTTGAGGCCTGCAGATTTCCATCTGGATGGCTACTGGGTGAGTACACAGTAGTAATCGCAGTCAACCATATCTTACTATAACTGGATACAATAACACATACAGTACATCATGTTTTCCTCTATTGCTCCGATATTCACATGTGCATTACAGAGTAATACTACCAAAGCCAGAACATAATAGCTCATTGTTGCCCATAACCCTGTCTTAACTTGGCCAAACAGTATGCAGTTTAGCACAACATATGACAAAAAACACAATTGATTAATCATTCGGTTTATGTTCTGATGCATTACCTTGTATCCTGTGACATCGACATCTCTAGCCTTGGTAACGTGTTGTGTGTTATTGTAAGGGCTATGTAAGTGAGATGATAGAGGACAATTAATAGTGTTTGGCAAACATTTTCTGGCATGAATATATCCCTGAATAAACATGAATTAGCTTACCTTGAAGTTATCAAAATCTCTTAGGTCTTTTGGCATTTGAGTTTGATCATGTACGCCCCTCGAAAATTCCTCCTGAATAAGCATCACATTTAAATTCAGAATAATGCTAATGATTCAGAATAATACACTATCATTCTTCACCTCAGTGACTTCTGGCAAGTGCTCAGTATAGGAACTGTTCTATTTCCCTTGTGTACCCGCCTCATGTAAGCATCCTGTGGGTGTGACCATCTGGATATGACATTTGTGCAAATAACATTATAATTGAACTGAAACTTCATATAGAACACATGTATTAGTACACTACTAATTAGCCTCTATCAGATGCTTCCATGATGCAGCTTACATATATCTTTAACTGTGTGTTAGCCACAGGGATCTGTTCATAGGTCATGATGACGATATTTGGGCATATGCTTTGTCAAACATCACAACATCCTATTCATATCAACATGTCACACTTTGTTTCCATCAGGTGATGCAGGATATGGGTGTTTGCCGTGGTTGTTGACCCCTGTGAGCAATTCCCAGACACGTGCAGAGGAGCGTTATAATGCTGAGCATAAGACCTGCCAGAATTTAATTGAGCGCACCTTTGGTTTACTAAAGATGCGCTTCAGATGTTTCCATTCCACTGGGGGTGCTCTACAATACAAGCCCGAGAAAGATTTTCACATCATCCTTGCCTGCTGTTGTCTGCACAATATAGCAGTACAGGCCAACTGTGTGGGCGACATTGATGCGGCTCCGCTACATGGGGAGGAAGAGGCTTTACCTCCCCCTGTAGTCGATAATCTGCAGGGGTCACAACAACGTACCTGCCTCATTTGTGAGTACATACACACATGTAAGTACATACCCAATATGAATGGAATACAGTCTAATGAATCAATGGCATAGATAATTGGAATTGATTATATCCCACTATGTCAATGTATATATGCCCCACATTTGTATAGGAATACCTCCAAACACTATGGACCAGTATTGTTCACATTGTATGATCCTGACAAACCACATGAAATGGGGATCAATATGTCGTAGATAAATACCATATACACATACTTTGGAGATCAAGAAACAGTCACGATAACACAAAAGAGAGTTCTCTGGTTATTTTCTCATGATTAGAGTTTATTCAGTAGGATCAAATGTGGATCAGCAGCCAAACCCAACATGGTGGCTGCTGCTGATCGGCCGGAGAACTGACTACTACTGAAATTTTTCTCGCCCTCTAGCAACATGGCATAACCCATTAACAGACAATAACATTTTATTAATCAGAGATATCCAATATGAATAGAACACATACTTTGTTCAAATCTGTGAGTACATCTAATTTAGATGATACACTTATGTGCAGTAAATAATGAATATTAGACCTTGGGGCTGAGTGAAAATACATATTTGCTATGACTAGGGTTGTGTACTTGCCTCTAACTGACATTGCTAAGTCATGGGTCATGTAGACTTAACTATTTCATAACTTATATTGTATGCAAATCCAAAATACTGGTTGAATGCTTATATCCTAGCCACATATCACACTAACTGGAAAGAGTGCTAATTGTGTATTTATATACGCTACAAATGTAGGGATATTTGTATTTCCCCACCAAATCCAATTCATATCAATCCTGAAATATGAACATCCCTGCAGATATGTAACAATGATATGTGTAATGCATGAGATATAAATATGTGTTTAGTAATCAGATCTCATCTTGATGTTCAAGGCAAAATGTTTACAGTGGCTAATTTGTGACTAATCCTCACATCATATTAACCTTACAGAGCTGCTGCCATGTGTCAACTCTTCTTTCAACAACCTAGACATGGAAAAACATGAACAGCAACAGAACAACTGCTACATCAATGTGAACTACATAGTGAGTATTTGTGGAATAATATGGCCATATAAGCTGAAGAACACAAATAACACATCAATCACTCTATTAATGTAGGCCTATCTCTCTCTTTCCAGAATACATCACATAGGTAAGCAGTGATAAATAATGACGATCCACAGCGCACGTGTCCTGGTGGAACAAATCATCTCGTTAATGATCTTGGGACTGCGTCCGTGGTAAAACACCACATTTGGCTCTCCAAAGATGGATTAATGTGTAATCTATGTGATATTCCTACATCATTAGTCATCAGATATATCCTTCCTCATCTGCCAGATGAGTAGCTTTTTTCATATGTATGGAAAGAACAGTGAAGACGTATGTATGAAATGACCAGCATAAATTGGCAAGTAATGAAGTAGGAGCTCATGGAGCATGTGCAATGTTAATATTGACGTGTTCCTTGTATGTTTATTTCAGATCGCAAAGCTGAGTCCTATTCCACAGTCAGAACAAGGAATGATGATGAGCTTTCTGACGTTCCATGGCTGTGCTATTTTCACATTGCATCATGTATGTTCATATGCCACAGTCAATCACGCGTCACATCGGTGTGATATCACATCCTCTACATAGATTTATATGGACCTATTGCTTTAGACATGCTATTCTCTCCTTTACTTGGACTATTGTGAAGCCTGTATTATACTTCCTTCCAGATCTCTTCCTCAGTGCTGATGTGATCCTCCCTGTACACATGGGGAAGAGTAACTCTAGCCTTGGAACATAACTGTTGGTGAGGTTCAGTTTATCTTCAGTTATGCATATGCAACAGCAGATAATAGAGATGCTCTTTCACAGAACAGAATACACCTCAAACTGTCTGGTTGGTTGTGAGTTCTGCTAACACATAAAATTAGTTTGAACACACTGATATTGTCCTGGTCATGTTCCCATCTGAGTGTTCAAACTTAGGTATGGAGAGTCTGCTCTTCTAGTGGATTAGCATTTCCAGCAACCTGACCTACTGGCCTTCTAACATTGACTGATTGAGCACTTCTACCTCTGCAGTTGCATAGGAGTGTCTGTTGCACACACACACACACAAGACTACAGATTACTTCTCCCCATGATTATTTCTCCTTATTCTGTATTGTTGGGTTTGAATATTCATTGTTGTTATCATGATATATTTAATAATGATATAACTGATATTGCCTCATGTTGGATGATGCACTGTATATCCCCCCTCAACTGATCATCTATATCAATGTCATCCCCCCTGCCTGCATTCTGTCCCTATGTCCCTTTTTCCATGTGTTACTGGTTCTGTGTATCCTACCCACCTCCACCATGATACTGAGCAGGCCTTTGGTAATTTGTCACTATATGGCTTTGTGAACAATTAATCCTAATTTTTCAGTCAATGTTGTTTGTGTAATCCTGGATAATGTTCACACTATATATTTACCATGTAACAAGTACATTACCCTGAAAGTCAACAGATATGCTCATCACCATCAGTTAGGGGTGTAACTATTCTGTCCAATATGTGTTTACATTACTACATAATAATAATGAATGTAGATTCATACCATCATTCAAGGGAGCCCTTCAAGTCATTATATACAACCCTGCATGTCTATAGACATGATTCCTGAATTCACGTCCTTTTGGCTGACACCTACATCTATATTGGCAAGGTACAGATTAATGTAGTATATGTTTTTCTCTAAACAAACACACACATATATGTATCCAACAATGACACTTCATTCTATCTGTACCATATCATGCTTTCTAATTGACAGAATCCAAACACACAGAAACAGTGGTAACAGTACAACATCATCATACTTTATTTCATACACAGCTCAATCAGAAATGTACAAGACTGTGCATTAATATCATAAGTGTGGTGTGAACGGAGCCCAGTATGACAAGGGGCTGTGGCAAATCAGAGGACATCTGAAGGTCTGAAGGGGAATCAGACAACATCATGAGGGTAATGCATAGCATCTACTAGGGTCACATGTGATCATGACCCCACAGTAACCAACATCATATAACACTCCATTTCATCGACATAACCATTAATGCACATACAACAACCATATGGTTGCCAGAATAAACAGACACTAGAAAACATGGATCATGTGATACTAAGCAATTCCACACAGTGTGTTTGCATACATTACTGCTGATTGGTCAATAGATTATGTGAATCTGGAAAACATAGAGAGGAGGTGTTAGAACAATCATGAGCTGTTATTATAGTACATTGTTTTTGCTCTGGACACTACTATAAACAAACTAACATGAACGTCATCTACGAGCAGTCATAACCATACTGATTCTGTCCTGTTCAATAAGCCTTCCTGGAATATGTTGAGTACGTGTAATACAACAAGGCATGCTTCACTGTGAACACAATCCTTCAGCAAAATGTTCTATCATTTTCTACATGGAATAGTTGTGCCATGCTGATATCACATATATGGGTATATGGGTGGCGCCAAGGCCAGACAGATAGATTACACTGTTCACATTACAGCTAAACACATGCACATTGATCATGATGTCAAACCAAGGAAATTAGCAGTTTGGTTTGGATGACATAAATGAATCTATGTTCATAATGTTAACGGGATGAAATGCTACAAAAACCTATGTAGAACTGCTGGTTTGGATTAGCAGATCTGAATTGGACCGTGCAACTCTACAGCCGGGACACTGATCATTATAATGAAAACCCACACAAGTCATGTTAATTAGTGAAGAGATATGTAGTCATATATTGCATTTCGGATCCATCTGCAGTGGTGAATGACACTGATCGAATGCCTGTTGGAAACTGGGTTGAGTGTTTACTGCTCGAAGATTAATAAAATGTCTTCATAGTCTTGAGACCTGACTATTAACACCTACAGAGAAAAAAACAAGATATCAATAATAACAATATTCTGATTAACTACAGCATTGCATCTCAAGTTCAAGCCACATTGAACATCAATTGTTGAAATGTTAAACATAACCAGACATGTACACACTCTGTAGCCAGCCAATAGTATGTTAACATCATTAACAATCAGTATCCTGTGAGGAGTGATCAGGAGGAGGCCTTCCTCAATGGTCCTAAGACCTCCTACTCCTCGTTACTGGGCTCCCACCTTCCATGCCCGTGTACTGTGTCCCTCTTCCACGTTGTTATGGTGTGGGAGCAGGGGGTGCGACTACACTGGGTGGCTGTGGATCATTTGGAGCTGGTGTTGTCTGAGACAAGGAGGCAGACATCTTGGTTTGCGGTTGTGCAACCGAAGGATGGGCTAGCGGCGGAGTAGACGCATTATTATGCGTCTCTCACGACTGGCCTGTTCCTCATATCTCTCCATCCTTCGGTTGTGCCTCCTAACCTCAGCATGGAGAGCTTGAGTGCTAGCCTGGAGAGTTCCATTACTAGCCAGCATGGCCTTGCTAAGTCGGCACTGCCTCAAGCTCAATTGAAGCATCCTTTCAGCCCTTTGATGTTGTGCCTGGTCCTCTCTATTACACTGGGCCAATATCTCGCATAATTGAGTGTGTACTGGTGGCAGAGGGGCCGCAGGCGATGCCTGAAAGGCTGGAGGCGTTGGCTGTCTGGCTGGTGGAGGAGATGGTGACTCAGCGCATAGCGACTCAACTGAGGGTGGCACAGCTGAGGCTGGTGCAGCTGAGGGTAGCGCAGCTGATGGTGGCAGTGCTGAGGGTGGCGGCACCACTGAGGGTGACAGTGCTGAGGGTGGCAGAACAGCTGAGGGTGGTGCCGCTGAGGGTGACGCCGCTGAGGGTGGCACAGGAAAGGGTGGTACAGCAAAGGGTGGTCACTGCTGCATTGGTGGCTGGAGCAGGCCCTGAGGTGGCAGCATATAGCCCTGGGGGTCATACCATGATGGGTGGCGTGGTGGATTGTAGGATGGGTAGCCATGGGCAACATTATAAGGCTTGGGTGCTGCCCCCATTGCTGTGATGATGCTGGTGGAAGCTGGGAGGTCTGGGACCAGGACATGGCCGGTTGATATTGCCGGTATGGCTGTGGCCGGCTGGATGTTGCAGTTGAGGGCCCAGGCAACACTTCCCACTCCTCATAAGCCAGTGATGTGGATGGTCCCGGGCCCTCTTGGATGTCCTGGCCATCCTTCTTAGGCACTACTGCCTCCTCCTTCGCTGCTGACCTTGTCGGAACTATAAGGGAATAAACATATTTCAGTTAGTTGCCATACACAATTGACAGCTATGTGTTTCCATATCCTTGACATCATGGTCACCTGTGTTTGACTGTGGTGCTTGTGTTACACAGATGAAACACGGGCTGCATAATAAGCATTGTGGATCATGGCTCATATGAATGTGTACTGCACGTGCATCAGACACATGCTCTGCTGGATCTGTTGTGCAGTGTATGAGACTGACCAATCTGGACATGTTCCCAGCAATGGTTGTTAATATGCAGCTGAGACATGGGCCAGGTTAGGACAATATACTGTATGACACATATGCAGTCCTACAGAGTCTGTATCCACATATGCTGCACAGCCAGATTTTTACTCTCTATCGCAGTGGTGTTCAAAGTCAGACCTGCATTTGTGGATACCCATGCTGCACCCAGCTGAGAAAATCATTCTCCAAGTCATTTAGTCTAATTGATTCATCTATGTACATAAAGGAAATCCACATATCCAGGCCTGTACGCAGCCCAGCAGGTTTGACTTTGGACACCCCTGCTCTATTGCATGTCAAATCAATCTTGATAATTAGAAATTGCATTCAGAATCAGTTTGTGGTCCAGCTATTTTTCAGACATATCAGTGATACACATTAGGAACATGATAGGTTTGCTACCAGAACTGAAATGGTTATTGTCGCCCCATATATCTTTAGTCAACCATAGGGCTTACAGTGCTATTGTATGTCAATTATCCCTGTTTGTGGGCACAGGTGTAGGGGGCCATATAATTCTTGAGCATGGGTGGGCAAGTTTGGTCCTGGAGGGCCACATACATGCCTGAATTTAATGATATCCCTGCTGTGCACAGGTGAGTCAATAACCTCTTCAGTCATCCTGATTGACTCACCTGTGCACAGAAACGATATCTTGAAAGGCCGGCATGTATGTGGCCCTCGCCTTACCTACCCCTGTTCTAGAGGGTTACAGCTCATTATATACAACAGCCAGAATACAAGCCTATTTATACATAAATACACACATACATACAGCATATTATCTGCAGGCTTTTGGACAGCCCATAACCACAATTCCATACAACCATGTGTGCGATGTGAAATGATACTCATGTTGCAATGTGTTAGGGTGATCTGTGTCCACCTGGCCTGTTATGTCCATCACTACTGCTGGAGGAATCCAGTCCCTCACGGTCTGCTCCCATTCATTGTATGTGACAATGACCACATGCCCACCACCTGTACAACGTGCTGCTTGTACCTCCTTGGTCATCTTCTTTTTCACCAGCATTTTGAGGTTGTCAAACTTGTGTCTCACTGACTTCCAGTCCCTATTGCCGACCCCTACTGCTGACACAGCTGTGTCAACTTGGGCCCAGGCCTGATACCTCTAGCTAGAATTGACTTCTCTCCCACCACATATGATCCCCTGGCGGGCACGGATTTCCCTGAGGAGAACCTGTATCTCCTCTGGGGTATAAGTGGGGGCCCTGGGCCTTGCCACAACCCCTTGCCCTACTGTCTGTGCCAGGGACACCTGCTCTTCCTCTCCTCTCTCAAGGGAAGCTCTTTCATCCCCACCCTCCCACCCAGGGATCAGGCCTTTGACCCTCTGCCCCTTCTCCTTGTATTCCTACATCTGGGGGCACCTCTCTGCCTCCTCTCCCCCTCCCCCTCCTCCTCTCCCTCCTCCTACTCCTCCTCTCCCTCCTCCTACTACTCCTCCTCCTCCTCCTCCTCCTCCTACTCTTCCTATCCTCATCCCTCTAGATCCTATACCAGTCCTCCTCCTCTCCTCACTCTACCCCTCCAATGTTCCCCTCACTATCCTCTCTTACCTTACTTTCCTCCTCCCCTCCTCTACCCTCCTATGAAGATAAAATAACGATAAATAAATGTAATATGTAGGTGGATGTGTATGGGGTAAAGAGAAAAATGTGAGTATTATGTGTAGTTCAGTAATTGTGTGTGTGTGGAGGGTGGCGGTATAGGGGGTGTAGGTGTGCTGTGGCCTACCACTAGGTGTAGCGATGTGTACGCATTATTCTATGTGTGTGAATTATGTGATATCAGTAATTATATGTGCTGTGAATTAAGGATTAAATGCTGTAATATTTCAAAAGATCTCTCTTGCCCACTCTCCTTTCTCACAAAACCCACCAATGCCTAGACCTGTGTGTCTACTTGCAAAAGCTCCAGCACAGTCAATGATTTTCTGTTTTGGCTCCCTTTTGAATGCATACTGCCGTCTAGTTAAGTGTTAAGTGTTACGTATTTCGCGTTATTTTCACATGCAAACCTTAATTGATTAATTGATACGCACAGCCACGGAAATCACAAGTTATCCGAGATAGCGTCCCTCATTCGCAAATCCTAAAAACGGCAAACGGCCCTCGCTCGTACCTCACAGCACTTTGAATTTAAAAGCGTTGTAAACTGTCTCATTTTTCAAGTACGTAAGCCTTGCGTTTTCACCTTGTATTTACGAGGCTACAATTTAATAAGACTGCTAATATTTTTTTTTACATCCAATTTGTATATTTTTATCTCTAAACAAATATTGAGCATTATCTTCATTTGAAATTGCAAACATGAAGATCATAACAATGTACAACCAATATTTTTATTTTGTCATGTTACAATTTCTGTTTTTTTACAATAAGAATAAAAATGTTATATGCAAAACCAATAAATTATAATTTACACATAAATAAATGTCATGAAATCACAAATGTAATAATAACACATGTTAACTATATACACATTTACTTATTTCTTACATTCCAATATTATCTAAATATACAGAACATTTTCTCACTAAACCTCATTATATACAACATTTTTAGTAAATACTCTCCCATCACCTAATAGCTCACCTCGACTTTCTGTTTGTTCCACAAACACTTTAATTTGTAAAGGATTTTTACATTTAGAAAATGCCACATATAGTTGACCATGTTCAAATACTGGTTCCTCCAAAAATAGACCGACAGGATTAAAAGTTTGACCTAGTGATTTATTTATGGTCATGGCAAATGCCATAATAATTGGGAATTGTCTTCTTTGAAGTACAAACGGCAAACTACTTTCACTTGGAGCCAAATCTATCATTGGAATAAAAACTCTTTCACCTTTTTGGGTACTAGTCAGAATTTCAGCATATATGAAATTATCTTTTAAATCCTGAACAATTAATCTGGTCCCATTACAAAGTACATTTTTGGGTTCATAGCTTGCAGTAACATAACAATTGCCCCCATTTTTAGCTGCAAAATATGTGGCATTCCAGATGGTGTTAATGAATTTATAATTTTAGTTGAAAAGTTTTTCTCACTCTGTTTGTCATCAGCTAATACACAATCTGCACTGTAAAACATTTTTTGGATCCATCTATTAATTCCAAAATGTCATTATTCAGAAGCAATTTTTTTAATGTTAATATTACTTTTTGTGAAGGCTCTGAGTAATCATTGCTAATTTTTCCATTTCGGAATATAGCTGATATTATGGAATCCTTACAAATCATTGAAGATGGAATTTCAACAGTATCCTGTGGTAAATGTGTTATTACCTCTGTTTTGCCTTCACCAATTTTAATTAACCAATCATTGAATTGATTTTGGCCTTCCGATCACATATTTTTCTCTAAATTACGATGTGTAATTTTTTTCCATATTGGATTTGACTTTAGATATGTTTCAACAATGTCGGTACGATTTCCATGCACAACAACAGGTAATGTTTGCCTAAAATCTCCAGCTAACATAACCTTCCTCCCAAAAGGCAAATTATTAGCCATAACTTCATCATTGTTGCCTCAATTATAATTCATTTACTTTTTTCATAGATTTTTATCTTGAAATTATGTCATTCTAATATCCGAGACTGATGTATGCAAAATGGGAACTGGAATTTGAAATCCACTATGTACAGTTGTACCACCTTCCAACAAAAGTGCAGCAATTCTAGTCGTTGCAAATGCAAAAGTACAATTTCACCTTGACCTCTAATTAAACTCATCAATAAATTATACAAATAAGTTTTGCCCGATCCACCGGGTCCATCTAGATAAAAATATTACTCCTTGATCATTTCATCATCTAGTGCTTGTTGTATAGCTACAAATGCTTCCAATTGCAATATATTCAAAGTAGCAATTTTTTCTTCTGCTTTTTGTTTTTCAACATCAGAGTCATACCATACTGTTCATAGTTTATTTCTTCTATTATTTCTTCTATAATTCCTGGATCTGGCAGATTAATAGTTGCACAATTTAAGCCATGACAAAGAAAGACCTTTTCAATTTCCATTATTCCTTTCAATTCTGCAATGGACTCACTATAATGTTTAAAACGTCTACACGCAAATTTAATTTAAATTTGTGCCACAAAATTAATGAAAACTATTCCCTGATCTGCCCAGGCAATTGACAGTGCTGCTTCTTCTAGATATCTCTCCCATTCAGTTTCATCTGCAAGGAAGTTTGTCGCACAGCTTATTGAAGGGTATCAAACTATGTCATTCACAGTTCTCAAATGTTCAAAACTTTGAGCACCAGGGACATTTAAAATTAGTAATTGTAAACTAAAAAGTTCAATGTCTCTTGGACTAACAGTATAAATTATTGGATAATTGTATTACTTCTCCTTTTTCACCGTACCCCATTAATGAAAACATAATGATATGGAATCTCAATGTATAAGAATTCCCTTGCCTCAATGTTGTTGCAATTTAATGTAAACCAAGCAGTAAATGTCATTTCTCTATTTTCATTCTGGTCAAGAGCATTTCTTTCATCACAGCATTAAAATAAACTAAGTGTCTTTGTGGCAAATGAACAGCTAATCGATAAACTGCATGTGAGTGATCATGCATTTCAAATTCCAGAAGGCACCACATTGCTTCTGGAGCACTTACATACCGAGCATCTACATGACATGAAAGTTCACCATGTAAAATTTATTTATGGAAATCTTTAGTGCATTTATCATTTTCCATACATTGTGACTGAGGATTTATATCTCCACATGGGCCATGAATCATGCTATGTGTAAAAATGTCATATAGTGTACCATTTTTTCTGTGGCTCTGGTAGTTCAGGAATAATAACTGAATTCACTCGATTAGCAGAATCCAATGTATCTTTTTCTTGAAGTATTAAATTGAACATGGTCATGTGGAAGGCCTTTTTTTTTAAATTCTACAGTATAATCATAAGCCACACACTTACCAAATAAATTACAGATGGTTATGTCATATATTAATGCTGATTAAAGCTTAATTTAAAAAACTCTAGTCACTAAATCTGGTCTATCAGAAGCACTTTGTCCAGCTTGCAAATGATCCACAATCTCTGACCATTGTGGATTACATGTAAATGTAATAAATTCATCTAGTTTCCCAAATTTAGTAGCAATAGCCATAGCATCATTGTATCTTTCTCTCATATTCCGAGCAGATCCTTTGAAAGAAGATGGCAGTATGATGGCTCGGCCAGCTCGAAGTTCTCTGTTTGTAGCAACTTGAGCTATATAATCCATAAAATCCCAAATTTTGTTCAAAACGTAGTTTATTTTGTTGATATTTAATAAAGTTTAGATTATTTGCTTCTACTTGAAGATGTGAATCAATGATCCATTATTGTGTCAGTTTTCCACCATATAAAATGGGATTAAATTAATCTCGAACAGCAGTTTGAGCAACTTTATATTGAAGCATTGAGATATTATTTCTGACACAAACTTTATTATTTGGATAACTTGGAAGTATTAATTTAGATTGCCATCCTGCCTCACCATTTGGATAAAAAATAGGATATATCATTGGATACAAATTACTACTTAAGATACTTATGTTAATAAAAGGTTGCTCTTGATTTCTTGTATATATGGTAATATTGCGCTGAAATGGTGGTTCACCATCGTCATTTTGAAACACCATCGCAACCTCACATCTGTAGCCAAACATAGGAGGGAATCCAACACAACAATAATCCAAGATGTTTAAAATTTGTAGGTTTAGATCATATCCCAGCCTCTTTAAGTAGGGGATATACCGACCGTAAATTATTATGTAAAGAGGTCAATGAATTTTTTGGTTGGATACCAAGAGTCCAAATGGCTTGAATGAAGAATTTACCTTAACCCCTTTTCTTAAATACACTGTAACAAAGGACATAGGCCCTCATTCAATTGCAATTTGGCCAATTGAATAGGGGTCTAAATAAGCACATAACATATTTTTTTAAAGAAGTTTTTAGTTAGTAAACATCTATCCAAAAGCAAGATTTTCACTAACTAAAAACTTCTTAAAAAAAAATAGGCTATGTGCTTATTTAGAGCCCTATTCAATTGTCCAAATCGCAATTGAATGAGGCCCATACTGAGAAAGTGAATAACATCAAAAAGGCATAACAATTATTGTAAAGTTAAAAGGAGTATGAGTTATTATAAATAACAATAATTAGGTTATAGGTTAGCCTAGTATGAATCATCCATTGAAGAGAGGTGTGTAAAACATAAGGGGTAAAAAAACTATTTAAGGAAGAGAAATAATCAGAGATAACTTAATAAAATGACACAACAATAAGTTAAAAATACTTTATTAAATATGAATGTGGTTTGTACAAAGACAAAACACTTGTTAAGACAAATGTGTTTTAATATTAATAACAAGAAATGTGTCAAGGAAGTAAAATAATTAAAGACATAATAATATATAATATATAACCAAACAATAAGAGAATTCTAGTATTTAGAATTTTTAACAAGTTATATATTTATATACGCATTTAATAATAAGATGCAAATCAAACATTTTTTTGTATAAGGCAGGAATTATTTGTTGGACAGTTGAGTCTTAATAATAGGAAGAAAAATAATTAAAGCGATAAGACTAAATCAAAATGACGCAACAAGAAATACAATTCTTTATTTAAGTTTTTCATAAATATATCTAACTACTTGCCCGTCAAAAATTACGGGAATAAAACTTTAAGGCTGTGGATGCTGTACCTTTGGCGCTCATCGGGAGCCCCGAGTTGAGCGATTTTGGCGCTCATCGCATGTCTCACAATGAGAGCCTTTGGCGCTCATTCGAGCCTCTCCCTCCGTGTAGTGTACAGGCCTCGCGATGAGCGCCTTCGGAGCTCATCGCAAGCCCCGTAATGAGCCGCTCATTGTAGGCCTTGCGAACCCATAACTTTCGTGCTCTGCAATGATCACCTTTGTCGCTCATCGTGTGGCTCGCAGTGAGCGTCTTGTCTACTGTACTGGCCTAGCGATGAGCAACTTCATCGCTTATTATAAGCCCTGCAATGAGCGGCTTCGACGCTCATTGTTGGCCTTGTTAACCTGAAACTTTTGTGCTTGGGAATGCCATGTTTCTCTTTCCAGCATCTCCCCCCTGTCCCTTCACTGCATCTTTCTCCTCTGTGTGTATGCTGAATCTTTGCATGGTGCGCCCTGACTGCTGTTGGTTTTATTTTCAAAGTCCCGCGTGCCTGGCTTTGTTCGTGTGTTACTGTTTTCGCAGTCGTGTATTTTCTAAGACCCGCATGCCTTGCGTTGCTCAGTCTCGTTTTCATCCAGTTTCAGAATTGTTACGTTTTTTCAACCGTAATTTTCCTTGCTTAGAGGATTTTCGATGGACGAAAAATGTCAAATAGTGCTCAAATTCGCTTGCAACCTCCTCACTCACAGGCTTCCTGGCTCTCCCCCTGTGCTGTGTGTGAGTGTGTTATTATTTTTTTTATTATTATTTGTCTGTTTTTGGCTGTTAAATTAGTTAACTGCGTGCCTCGCGATCATGTGCTAAGTTTTTCGATGGCTAACATGTCCAATCTGTTTGAAAGTCCTGCGGGACTCGCAATGAGCATCTGCTTCGCTCATTGCAAGCCGTGCAATGAGCGCCTTTGGCACTCATTGCAGCCTAACTCCCTTCGGCCTTGGGATGAGCCCCTGTGGTGCTCATCGTGTGCCCTGCAATGATCGCTTTAGGCGCTCATCGTAGCCTAAGTCCTGCAGGCCTCACAATGAGCACCTTTGGCAATCATTGCAGCCTAAAAGTCCCACGGCCTCGCAGTCGCGTGGCTCCACTGCACGCTTCGCAGAGGCCGCAATTATTTAACATTGCATAACCAACATTGTAAATTTGACAATTGACAACTGTATATGTGATCATTTATATAACAAAACATCAAATAATTAATTTACAATAATATTGTGCATGTCACATATAATTGCATTTAAGAAAAAATCTTCAAAGTTATATATTTATGTTAAGTTCATCAATCATTATGGACAATATAAAAATATGTCATGTTGGACAATCTCTTTTAGTGTTTGACGGATATAAATTTGGACAATTATAACAAGCAACATAATAATATTGTATCCAATACAGCCTGGGCATGATGGTTATTGCAAATAATAAAAGAGTGATGTGTTGAAAGATGAAAGTGGAACAAATCAATTGTAAATAATAATAATTAAATTAATAAGTAATAAAGATATAATTAAAGATTGGAAAGTACATAATATATGATGTTAAAATGAATACATAAACATTGGAATTAATGAGAAAAAAATAAGGTTAACTAATGAGTCATAATTGTACAATAAAAATATGGTAATGCTAAATTCATAATTCATTAAAAATATTTTTAACAAATATCATAAATTTTAAATCATATGAATAAGTCATCAATATTATATTTATATGTTAACTATGTCTCTTTTCCTTGTCATGTAGAATAGCCACTGAGTTTTGTCATCCTATAATAAAAATGTAGTAAAGAACATAATCATCACAATAATAATCATCACAAATAATTATTGTTATAAACATTATTATATTCTAATATAGTAATGCCAAATTAATTAGTTACATTTTAGACATTAACAGCCTTATTAAATTCCAGCCTCGTAAATAAGAGGCTTCTACTTAAACCCTACGTACTGCAACATTTCTCAAAGTTACGACGATATTAAATTAGCCCTGCTGCGAGCAACGTGTGAGCTACGCAACACGGCCGTCTGTATGAACACTGCGATAATGTACATGAGGAGTTACAGCTCCCACACCTCATCAGTTAGTGCAGGGGTCCTACACGGGACCTCTGCGGCAGTTCCCCACGTAAGCCCTGCTGTGGGAGGTACTCACATTAACCCCATTCTGCAAGGGTCCATAGGGACCCCCGCAGCCCCCCCACATTAACCCCTTGCCGCGGGGGTCTCCAATCAGCAGCGATCGTGACTCTGCTGCATTTATATTTTTACATTTCCCGCCTTGCGGTTCCTTAAAGGACCGTAAAGGTCCTGAAAGGACTTGCGATAAAAAATATTAACCCCGTCGAACTAAAATGTATCCCCAATACAGACCACCATAAGGCAATAATTAACTCTGTAACTCATGGGGGTCAATACAGACCCCCATAAGGCCAATAATTATCCCTGTCACTCATGGGGGTCAATACAGACCCCCATAAGGCAATAATTAACTCTGTCAGTCATGGGGGTCAATACAGACTCCCATAAGGCAATAATTAACCCTGTCACTCATGGGGGTCAATACAGATCCCCATAAGCCTCTATTTACTCTATTTACCCCATCAGTCCCATAAGGGTATATTATGACCCTTATGGGGCTGTTAAAACTCTAACATTAACCACATAAGTGCCATGATGGTCCTCAAGGACCATCTTGACACTAACTACCAACACTACACTATAACCCCCAATAAACCATTAAATCTAAACTAACCCCCCGCTACATTAATCTATTAACACTTACACTACAAGAAAACAAAAACCTACCTTACAGAAAATAAAAAAAACTGTCACCAAAAATAAAAAAAAACTACATTACAGAAAATAAAAAAACATAAGTCACCAAAAATAAAAAAATCTACATTACAGAAAATAAAAAAATACATTACAACCCCCCCACTACAGAAAATAAAATAAAAAATACACACCTGAAAAGGAAAGACATACACAATCCAATACATACATGCAATACATTACAATACATTACATACAATACATTACACACAATACATTACACACAATACAATACATTACAATACATTACAATACATTACATACAATACAAATAAAATACAATACCCCCTATCTATCTTACATACAATCTATTTAATATAAAATAAATCCTAACTATATCAAAAAACATCCACCTATCTATCTAATATACAATACATCCTATCTACATACAGAAACCCTAATTCTAAGCTAAAATAATTAAGACCACTTACCTTTGTAGATGTCCCTTTAGATCACCAACCTAGGTGTAGAACAAAACAAAAAAATGAGTGCAACACATTAACATAAAATAAATAAGCATTATACACATTCTAAATGTTCTACTCACTTTTCCAGCATGTCCCGTCCTTCTTTTCTTCTTGGCGCGGACCCTGTAAAAAAAAAACATTACATTAATACAATATACAGACACAAAATAAAATAAACATATAAACATATAAACATATAAATATACATTCAACTTACCTCCCCGCTATGTCCCCGGCCTTCTCCTCTTCAGCCCCTGCTGGACCCTGGAACACCTGCGCACAGTGACACTTTAATACCAAATTTTTCAAGCGTGGCGTATAGGTAAGTCCACTCCAGGGAATCAAATGCCTTTTCAATGTCAAAGGCCATAAGACAGGCTTGAATTTTAGAGGCTTTGGTGTGGTACAGTAGGTTCATGACTTTTCTAATGTTGTCTCCCGCTTGCCTGTGGGAGACAAAGCCTACTTGGTCATTGTGTATTAACTTAGGCAAGAAGGATGACATTCTATCCGCTATTATTTCTGACAGTTTAGTAATGATATTGGCCTGTAGTGTTTTGGTTCTAGGGCATCTCGACCCTCCTTAAGGAATAGAGCGATATCTGCCCTTTTCAGCTCTGCTGGTGTTTGCTTGCCTTCTAGAACTCTGTTAGAGTGACCAAGTGTGGGCCTAATATGCCTATAATTTTTTTATAATATAAATTGGTGTACCTGTCTTGGCCTGGTGACTTACCAGGTTTGAGGTTCTGGACTGCTTTTCTCACTTCCTCTAGGGTCACTTTGGCATTTAAAGTCTCTAAGTCATTTTCTTCTATTAAGGGGAGATCACAGGAATTAAGAAATCCCCTCATTTTGTGTAGATCTATGTGTTTTGTTGCCGTATGAAGGGTATTGTAAAATTTTGTAAAAATCTTCTGGATCTTATATGGTTTCATTGTTTTTTCTCCCTTCGAGGTCTTAATTTGAAGTATCCTATTTTGTTTTGGTTTGTAGTTTCCTGGCTAGTAACGGGCCAGGTTTATTGGCTTTATTGAATCCGATAGGAATAAATAGTACAACTGAACACACCACTCCTATCTGGTGGCACCTTAGATTGCACGCGCAGTGCCCCAAATTTGAAGTGGGAGGACCGACCAAGCATCTTTTTTCATCTCCCGCTTCCAAAAATCCATGCCATATACACGTCCCCTGATAGGTGACGTAACAGGTATCAAACTGATAGCAATAAATAGTACATCTTAATACACCACTCCTATCTGGTGGTTTAGGTAAGTAGTGTAAATGTTAATAGATTAATGTAGAGGGGGTTAGTTTAGATTTAATGGTTTATTGGGGGTTATAGTGTAGTGTTGGTAGTTAGTGTCATGATGGTGAAAGAGGACCATCATGGCATTTATGTGGTTAATGTTAGGGTTTTAACAGCCCCATAAGGGTCATAATATACCCTTATGGGACTGATGCGGTTACATAGAGGCTTATGGGGGTCTGTATTGACCCCCATGAGTGACAGGGTTAATTATTGGCTTATGGGGGTCTGTATTGACCCCCATGAGTTATAGGGTTAATTATTGGCTTATGGGGGTCTGTATTGACCCCCATGAGGGACAGGGTTAATTATTGGCTTATGGGGGTCTGTATTGACCCCCATGAGTTATTAGGTTAATTAAGGCTTTATGGGGGTCTGTATTGACCCCCATGAGTGATAGGGTTAATTATTGGCTTATGGGGTCTGTATTGACCCCCATGAGTTATGGGGTTAATTAAGGCCTTATGGGGGTCTGTATTGACCGCCATGAGTTATAGGGTTAATTATTGGCTTATGGGGGTCTTTATTGACCCCCATGAGTTATGGGGTTAATTTTAGTTGCGTGGGGTTAATATTTTTTAGTGTGTGTCCTTTCAGGACCTTTATGGTCCTTTAAGGACCCGCAAGGCAGGAAATAAAAAAATTTAAATGCAGCGGGGTCACGATTGGTCCCTATGGACCCCTGCAGCAAGGGGTTAATGTGGGACATAGAGGGGGTTTAATTTTATTTGCCGCGGCCGGGATTGTTAATAGTGTGCCGCGGGCCCTTTAAAGGGGACGCGGTGGGGAATTTAAATTTTTTAAATACAAGGGGTTAATGGGATCCCTGCAGCACGGGGATGTGTTTAGGGAGCAGGGGGGAGCCTCACACGGCTGTCTCGGGCTGCTCCGAGGCAGCACGTAGAGGCTTTAGGATCCCTTGTTGGCCACTTTTTGTGCCCATAGGGATTCTTCCGAGGTGAGAGATTCACTTCATAGATTTAAGGCTGCGTGTGACTCCGAAGCTCTCTCGGAGCCTATTCTCGCCTATTTTTCAGAGTCATCTCGCAAAGCAGGCTGCGAGGGATTCGGTCCTCGCAAACAGCAAAAAAAACTGCCTTTTGCAAGGACCGAGAGAACTACGAGGGATAATTTAATGAGGCCCAAAGAATTCCAAGATTCAAATAATGTAATAGAATATAGCAATTAATATAAGGTATGTTCTCAGTTAAGATATGATATAAATCATTAGTTTATTTGATAAATGTGCTGTAATAGCACATTGTGATTAATATGAGGTATGTTTCAAGCCAAAGATATTAGAAAGGACAATCAACTAGTCGTTGGCACAATCTCAATATTAACTAATATATCTCTGGTCAGTTGTGGGTTAATAGTAAGCCATGACTCCCTATAAAAGTATTTCACAAACAGAGTCTGTTAGCCCCTGCTGAGTGAGACATAACGTCTCACAGAAACGTCGGAGATGGATGCGTAATATGATGTCATTATCAAGCGCATAGGTAGTGCAGCGCTAACAGAGCGGCGTGGACACACCAAATTAACACAACAAGCGACAGCATTTAGGGCTGGTTAAGCTGGCGTCTCAAGTTCAAGAACTCATTTAAATGCCCATAATATATGGAAGTTTTTCTATGAATAGTGACATATGAGTAATATTTGTGGGCTAAGTAGTGAATGTTTCCTAGATCCACGAGGTATTAAATTGGCTTGGTTTTGAGCACAGAACACTTTATTTAACTAAACACAAGAGCACTAGAAAAAAGGAATAAGTAGTGGATGTTAACCAATAGCATCCATTAGGTAGTTCATGATATATGTTTAGAACGAGTCTCATTCAATCAATCACTAGTATTTGATACAAAGTGGTAAATGGTAGTGGATATTACAATAAAACATCCATGAGGTATTAGGAGGTATTTAGTAGTGGATATATATATATATATATATATATATATATATATATATATATATATATATATGAGGTAATTAAAAATCAATACAATTCAAAACGTTTTCAAGGAACCGGTTTATAGAATAATAAACACAGTGTATCAAGTTTGAATTCACATGTTGTTATATATATAGCACATAGCACTTTATTTAAAAAGGACAATGGAATCCTGGAAAAGACATCTTAACTTCACTACATTATAGTGAGCACCAAAGCACTTTAAGGCCCAATAAGAATAATACTCTAATAATTATTATAATATAAGGCCCAAATAGTGAATTATAAGCTGATTCAGAATCACAAATTCAGATAATAATAAACAAGAAATGCAAAAACTTGATTAAGTGACGTCACATCACTAAGATACAAATATCTTAGTTTTTTAACACATTCATATTTTATTCCAAAACGTTTTTAATAGTAATAATATGTTTGTAGTAATAATACGGTGACAACAGTTGGTACGGTTATTCGCAAATGAAAGAAGCACAAAATAACTGCCAGTCTCCCTCGGTCTGATGCTTCATGCAAGATCTCACATTATGAAGTTTCAATAATCATGAGAACAGTGAGGAATCAGCCCAAAACTACACAGGAGGATCTTGTTAATGATCTCAAGGCAGCTGGGTCCATAGTCACCAAGAAAACAATTGGTAACACACTTCCCCGTGAAGGACGGAAATCATGCAACTCCTGCAAGGCCCCCTGTTCAAGATAGCACATGTACAGGCCCGTCTGAAGCTTGCCAATGAACATCTGAATGATTCAGAAGAGAACTGGGTGAAAGTGTAGTCGTCAGATTAAAACCAAAGTCAAGCTCCTTGGCATAAACTCAACTCACCGTGTTTGGAGGAGCAGGAATGCTGCCTATAACCCCAAGTACACCATCCCCACCATTAAACATGGAGGTGGAAACATTATGCTTTGGGAGTGTTTCTGCTAAGGGAACAGGACAACTACACCGCATCAAAGGGACGATGGACAGGGCCATGTACCATCAAATGTTGGGTAAGAACCTCCTTCCCTCAGCAGGGCATTGAAATGGGTCGTGGATGAGTAATTCAGCATGACAATGACCCAAAATACCCAGCCAAGGCCAAGAAGAAGCACATTAAGGTCCTGGAGTGGCCTAGCCAGTCTCCAGACCCATAGAAAATATGTGGAGGAGCTGAAGGTTTGATTGCCAAATATCAGCCTTGAAACCTTAATGACTTGGAGAGGATCTACAAAGAGGAGTGGGACAAAATCCCTCCTGAGATGTGTGCAAACCTAGTAGCCAACTACAAGAAACGTCTGAACTCTGTGATTGTCAACAAGGGTTTTGCCACCCAGTACTAAGTTGAAGGGGTAAAATACTTATTTCCCTCATTGACCTGCAAATCAATTTATAACTTTTTTGACATGCATTTTTCTTGTTTTTTTTATTTTTTATTCTGTCTCTCAATGTTAAAATACACCTACCATTAAAATTACAGACTGGTCATTTCTTTGTCAGGAGACAAACGTTCAAAATCAGCAGGGGATCAAATACTTTTCCCCCCACTGTATAGAGTAACCATTGCAACCTCATTAGATGTTGGTAAATTATAACAGCATTTATCAAAATGAAGATCTCTTCGAAGAAACATATTGACTCTTCAGATAGGCAAATGATTTTCTTAAGCATGACTCTGTTGTTCCTGTTCTACCTCAGATAGCTTTTTATAAGCATGAGTATATGGATTTTTGTCCATAATCTTTTTAAGCTCTTGAAAAGCAGTGGCTAAGCATTTTTTATTTTCAGAAAGCTTCATATGTTGTTCATTATCTTTCATTGTATCTAGGACATATAGTTGTGCAAATGTTTTTTGCTCTCCTATTTCTGGGTGTAAATGAGACGTACGGTGGTAAATTTGGCCTTGGACTTTAAAACAGTAAGGATTATGTCCTGGGATTTTGCACCCATAGAAGCAAATTAAGTGGCACTGTTATAAGATGTATGTTTTGTTTGAAATTACTATAATTTGGAAATGTAGGGTCACTCATTTTACTTTGTAAATATGCTGAGAATTTGTCTCTTTCTGGAAGTTTTACCTTTCCTTTCTGACTACAACTAATGAGCTCACCATCTCAAGGTTTTTCCTGTTGAAAATGATAAGCCCCACAAAACTGACAAACATCAGTCAACAAACCACAATTGTGAGGCTCTACTGTTATAGATGTAAATAATGAACTTTCCTGAGAACATATATCAACATAACTATCTTTGCAATATTCTTCACATGCATAATCTTTATTATTTTCTTTTTTATTAGTAGCTCTCTGACGCTGCAATTTAACTTTAACACACATTTTTCTTTTCTTTGAAATTCTCTCACGATTTTCTTCTCGTAACCTTTTCAGAGTCTCAAACGACTTTTGATCTCTCCCTCTTTGTACGTGTTCCTTTGTTAACCGTTTTTTGCTTTCCTCGCTGTTTTCTTTGTTATCAGACATTCTAATCTGTAAATTTAAAGTGACATTTTTATTTTGAACATATTGATTATGATTTTTAAAAATTGTAAATGTTACTAATATCTTTTTTTAGGTTGGAGTTGTAATAGATTAAAGAATTATAGTTCCTTTTTTTCTGACTCCACTATTCTTTGCAACATATGATGGTATGTGAATTCTTTCAAACTTTTTTTGCAGTCTGTAATAGAAGTGTAAGTGTGATAAAATCAAACCTGTGTTCCAATCTAATTAATTATATTTGCTATGTCTAAATAGCGGTACACTATAGTAATGTCCTTTTTTTCTTTTTTTGTTTATTTAAAATAGCTAATTTGTCCAATCAAAGACTATTACATTATTAATATCTGTAGTATATTTCCTATAATGATTCTTTTCTCTATTAATATACTTACAGTCCAGTACAGTACAGTACAATCCACAACATTATTTCATGATATTTAAATGAATAATCTATATAATCATTTATTAACTTGCTATTACTATTTGAAATAATTGTAATTTTAAATTATTAAATCAATTATATAATTATTGAAGAATTAATAATAATGTACCTATTATATGTAAGAAGCAGAATGGAAAATTATGCAGAGCTGACAGTCTTCTTCATAAACGCCCACTGTAGAAAACATTTCTGTGACACTGTCTTCAGCAAGTGTCTTTTGAAAATTGAGAGCTGCAAACTAAATTCATATGAAAAGAATGCATAATATTTTTAAGAATAAAAAACTACATTTTTTTGTAATTTATCTATAAATTAATATTTTGTTAGCTTGAACTCTATTCATTATACATTTATGTACTTTGCTTTTTTTTCTTCAAAAAACAAAAATGTTCTGTCCCCTAAACATTGGTATACATGAATAATGTTGTTAACACAAATCCGGGGAATTATAGACCATTGAGCCTCACTTCTGTAGTTGGGAAGCTTTTAGAAGGGTTAATAAGGGACAGAATACAAGAATATGTCTATTTGAACAGGATCAAAGGTAGCAGTCAACATGGATTTATTAAGGAAAGGTCGTGTCAGACCAATCTAATTAGTTTTTATGAGGAGGTTAGTAGGAACTTGGATCAGGGCAACTCAGTGGATGTAGTCTTTTTAGATTTTTCAAAGGCATTTGATACAGTGCCACATGGAAGACTAGTGAGCAAACTAAGGGATACAGGAATTGCAGTAAATATCTGCTCATGGATCGAGAGCTGGCTAAAAGACAGGAAGCAAAGGGTTGTTGTAAATGGAACATACTCCGATTGGTCTAATGTGATAAGTGGGGTTCCTCAGGGCTCAGTATTGGGTCCTCTCCTTTTTAACATATTTATTAATGACATTGAAGTAGGACTCGAATGTAGTGTCTCCATTTTTGCTGATGACACTAAGTTGTGCAAGGTAATAAAATCAGATAATGATGTACTTTCCCTACAAAAGGATTTGCATAAATTAGAGAAATGGGCGGCTAAATGGCAGATGAGATTTAATACAAATAAATGTAAGGTTATGCATTTGGGAAGGAACAATAGCCAAGCAATCTATAATCTTAATGGAGCAAATCTAGGGGTATCAGATATTGAAAGGGATTTGGGAGTACTAGTGGACAACCACCTAGGTAACAGCGCTCAAAGCCAAGCAGCGGCTGCAAAGGCAAATAAAATATTAGCATGTATTAGGAAGGGTATAGAAGCCAGGGAAGAAGATATAATTCTGCCACTATACAAATCTCTAGTACGCCCTCATTTGGAATATGGAGTACAGTTTTGGGCACCACCTCACAAAAAAGACATTTTAGAGCTGGAAAAAGTACAGAGAAGGGCTACAAAACTAATAAGGGGAATGGAGGGGCTAAGTTATGAAGAAAGACTAGCAAAATTAAACTTATTTTCGCTAGAAAAAAGGCGTCTAAGAGGAGATATGATTACGTAATTTAAATACATCCAGGGTCAATATAAGGCCTTGTCAAGTGAACTTTTTGTAGCAAGAGATTTTCAACTGACAAGAGGACATCCGTTGAGATTAGAGGAAAAAAGATTTCACCTTAAACAAAGAAAAGGGTTCTTCACAGTTAGGGTGGTTAAACTGTGGAATTCTCTACCAAAGGAGGTGGTGACAGCGAATTCGATAGACAACTTCAAAAAGGGGTTAGATATATTTCTGAATAAAGAGGGCATTCAAGGCTATCCTAGATAACTAGCAAGGAATATTGATCCAGGGAGAAATTTGATCGCCAGTTTCTGGGGTCAGGAAGGAATTTTGCTTTTTTTTTCCCCTTATGAGACAATTGGCAAAGTTTCAATGGTTTTTTTTTTTTATGTTTGCCTTCCTCTGGATCAATTAACAATAATTAACAATTAACAATAATAATAAATAGTCCAAATTAAAAAGATCAATAGAGATCTAAAAAGGTTGAACTTGATGGACTAACTCTTTATTCATTCTCCAATACTATACTATTAATAATTATTTAATCAATAATTTAATTAATAACTAATCCGCATATTGCAGATCAGAGGAGATCTTAACAGGTTGAACTTGATGGACTGAAAGTCTTTTTTCAACCTTAATTACTATGTAACTATGTAACTATGTAACTATGTAACACAAATATTTTTTTTCAGTTTGAAATAAATTGTAATCATTTCCATAACTTAATATTGTTTTTTTTAAATTAATAAATTAATGAATTAATTAAAAAGTAATTATACTTTACCTATTATCTGTAATTTACAGAATTCAAAATCCTACAGAGCTAACAATCTCTCTTCAGAAATTACTCCAGCAGTTCAATGTCCAGTCACACTGTTCATCAACAGAGGAGAAAATGAGAAAGATCTGGAAAGTGTCCAGTGTATATAGACCGCAGTTGTGAGATAAAACCGTTGGTTTTGGCACAAAATGCATTGCGCATGCTCTATTTGAGGTTTAGCCACAATTTGCGAGTCTCACAACGGCGAGGCTCATAATGTTCACACTGTGCTGGCCTCGTGATCCACAGCTAAGCCGCAGTTTATGACCCTTGCCATACCTTGTGCAAGCCTCCTTACACTGTGTCTCTTTCCTACTCACTCGCCTGTCTCTTTCCCCCCTCTTCCTTCTTCTTTGCCCCTCTCAAACCCGCAACTTGTGGGCCTTTGGCGCTCATTTTGGGCCTCTCTCCCCCTCTACATTGTAGGTCTATTGCGGGCCTAGCTATGAGCGCTGAAACTTGCGGCCCTCGGCCCCCCTCCGAGTTCCCCCCCACCTTCTTTGCGCACCTCGTGAAACGTGCCTTTGGTGATCATCACGCGCCTCTCATTGCAGGCCTCGGCATGCTCAAACCCGAAACTTGCTCATTGCGAGCCTCTCCACCCCTCTACCGTCTACATTTTTTTTTGAAGCCCATAACTCAATTTTAAACGTCACCATTTTTTTATCAAGCCGTTACTCAGAAGCTGTTCGGAGGCTGCAAAAAAGACATCAATTGAATAGTAAATTAGCTTGCAACCTCACTTACGGGCTCCCTGTCTCTTCCCCTGTGCCTATTGTGCCGCATTTTGTGACCCTCAACATACCTTTTGCAAGCCTCCTTACTCTGTGTCTCTTTCCCACCCCCTCATTCCCCTCTGTCTCCTTCTCCCTCTCCTTTCTCTCTTTGCCCCCATTCTACCTTCTTCTTTGCCCATTGCAGGCCAAAGCTGCAACTTGTGAGCCTTGTGATGAGCACCTTTGGCTCTTGTTTTGGGCCTCGCTCCCCCTCTACATTGTGGGCCTATTGCAGGTCAGCGCTCATCACAGGCTTTGCAGGCCTCAGCATGCTCAAACCCAAAACCTGCGGGCCTCATGATGAGCACCTTCAGTGCTTATTGCAAGCCTCTCCCCCCACCTTCTACATCACTTTTTTTTTTTCCAAGCCCGCAACTCGATTTTAACCGTTGCCATTTTTTTTTAAGCCGAAACTCGGAAGTCGTTTGGAGTCTGCAAAAAATGCCAATTGAATAACAAATTATCTTGCAACCTCACTTACGTGCTCCCTGCCTCTCCCCCGCACCCATTGAGGCCCTCGTCTGTCCCCCTGGGCCTATTGCAGGCCTTGCAATAAGCACCATTGGTGCTCATTGCAAGGATCTCCCCCCTCTATATTGCTGGCCTCGCAGGCTTTGCCGCTCATTGCAGGCCTCTGCAAACCCAAAACTTGCGAGCCTCTGATGCCTTTGATGCTCATTGTGAGCCTCTCCCCCCCTCTACCTTTCGGGCCTCACGATGAGCATCTTTGGCGCTCATCACGGGCCCTGCAATGAGAGGCTTTGATGCACATTGCAGGCTGTGGCATGCTCTGCTCGCATGCGCATGCCCATAACTTTGCAAGCATTACACATAGAAAGTGAAAAATGTGTTACTGCCAATTAGGAGATGTTTAATGTGTTAGATATGTTATTAATGTATTGCCAACGATGGTAGTTAACTGGTATAGAGCTGTCACAATTTGGAAAGGGAATCTGGGAAAGGGATCCTGGAAAAGGATACCACTAATGTTTAAAACAAATTATATTTCTTATTGATGTGACTGAATGTCCAAAGATTGGGTCCTATACTCTCTGTATGGTGAGAAGGCATTTAAATGAGTATCACAGAAATACATGTTTAAGGTGCTTGAATGTTGCATGTTCACAGACAGGTTAAGCTATGTATGAGTCTCCTAGAGCAAGTACTAGCTTACCTGAAAGAAAGACTGAGAAATTAAACAATAATAATCAAACTTGACAGGGTTGTCCACTTTCACTGATTTTATTTTCTCTGGTTATGAAGACATCAGTCAAATGGATAATATTATGAAAATGATATAAAGGAAGCAAATATAACATACTTTTGAATGCAGTTGACATGTTACTGCCACCTTGCAATCCACTTATATCTATAGTTAACTTGAACAAAATCTCTTGGAGAGAGAATTTGAAGACTTTAGTGAGGTTTCAGATTTTAAAATAATTACCAAAAAAAAACAACTTTTTATTTCAAGTCAACGGAATAAGAAGAGTCAAAAAATATTTTTTTGTTATACAAATGGCTTGGTACTCAATATGTCTTACTGAAAAAGTTGGTACAGAACATGATACTTGATTGGTACTCAACGCGCACCACCCCACACCCTTTTTTAGGAATTGATGTGGCATATTGTAGTTAGCGCCTACAAGAGCCCAAGAGCAATCTGAGGCTACAAGAGCCCAAAAGCAGTCTGTGCCTGCAAGAGCCAAAGAGCTGCCTGTGTCTACAAGAATCAGTGCTGCCTGTGCCTATAAGAATCAAAGTGCAGCCTGTGCCTGCAAGAATCAAAATGTAGTCTGTTTCTACAAGAAACAAAGTATAGCCTGTGTCTATAGGAACCAAAGTGTAGCCTGTGCTTATAAGAACCAAAGTTCCCAGCAATAACCTCTCTCCTCCTGCTCCTCCTCTACATCGCCACCCTCCCATTGGGTTCTCAAGTCCTATCAGTACAGTTAAAGTGAAGTTACATTCTATGTTGTTTGATCTAATTACTGTTTTTTATTTATGTCTGCTTAGTTTTAAGGTTTTGTATCAAAAAACAACACCATCAGTTCAAACTAATATGTGAAATTTCTGGGCTCGGAACTGATTATTTCAATTTATATTATTTCCTATGGGAAATGCTACCTTGGTACTCAACCTTTTTGGAACTCAACCTGTGGTCCGGAACGGATTAAAGTTGAGAACCAAGGTACCACTATACTGTAAGTAGATGGAAAATAGTATCAAGTTTTTAGGGGTTCAGATTACAAAACAATCTGGCCAGATATATAGAATTAATTATTTAACTTTATTGTGAAAGTCAAAAATGTTTGAATGAAAATACCAAATATCATTGATCCCTATGTTAATCCCTGCAAAAACCATAGCGAGTGCCGTAGTGACACAAAACATTCTACCTAGCTATTGTAATCACCCATCCTTAAAACATTACAAGAGAATTCCTTCAGGCTGACTGTACTTCACGATGCAGCTGAAAAGCAAAGCATAAATCTCCATTGATTTTTGCACTGAAAATAAATTACGAGTCACTCTATTAGACTTTGACACCCAAACCCTATGCTATTAAGATTTTACGGTTCACTTGCAAATGAGGGCACTGCCGTAACTGCAAAAAGCTGAAGAAAGATTTACGGGTTACCACAGACCACGCACAACTGGTTTTCAAACCTTTGCTAAGCAGTTAAAGTGATAGTATAGCACAAAAAACACAACAAAATAACATTTCAACATTATTTGACACTTAACAATCCATTATAAACATATGTGTAATTAAAAATATGACATGTTGGTATTAAGCACATTTTAATTTATACAAAATCCAGAGTAACACACAACCCAATACTCAAGGAGTTAATACCCATCATAAAACTGTGTCATCTAGATACAAACACTAATGCATTGTCTGTAAATATACCACAATTTTTTTTATTGAAGCTATAAATACAATGGTCACATCTTTTTAATAAAAAAAAATATTTTATAAATAAAAAACAATTACTATATATATATATATATATATATATATATATATATATATATATATTGTGATAACGCTGCTGTCACACTCAGGGTTCGTGCCCTTGTATCCGGCACCACAATGGAGTACTCAGGAGCTCTTTTTTAAAATATCAGTAGTATTTATTCGAGTGCAGCAAAACAACATAAATGGTGCAAAAAAAATCCTAGCTTCTAACAGAAGCACTGACTTTACTCTTGGCTGTAGTTCCCTCACTATGCAAGATAAAGTCCACACAAAACAAAAGTCCAAACAAAAGCTTACTGGATATCAAGTCTCCCTTGTAGCAGGGGATTTCTATCAACAGGCTCTGGCGTCCTCTGTCCAGATCAGACTGAGCTACCCCTCTCAGCTCGGTGCTAATCAGACCTTTAAAGGTGGAACCCAGCTGGGCCTGCTTGATTAGCCTGCTGTGTTAACCCTTTCTTCCCTTAGTGGACACAGGGCTCTGCTCAGTCTCTCTCCCATGTACACTCCATCAATGATTCTGTTACTATATATATATATATATATATATATATATATATATATATATATATATATATATTGTGGTAGATTTACCTGCTTTCTCTGCGAGCAATCTCTTCAACACAGCAGTCTTCTGACTGCAATCTCTGGAACACAGCTTTCTCTGCGAGCAATCTCTGGAACACAGCAGTCTTCTGACTGCAATCTCTGGAACACAGCTTTCTCTGCGAGCAATCTCTGGAACACAGCAGTCTTCTGACTGCAATCTCTGGAACACAGCTTTCTTTGCAAGCAATCTCTGAAACACAGCAGTCTTCTGACTGCAATCAGGAACAGACAGCAAGCTTCTTTCTGTAGCTTGCTCTTTGATGCTAACAGCAGCTCACCAACAGGAGCAGATTCCACACACAGCTCACGCTGCTTAGGCCCAAGCCTAAGTGAGAGAGACTCCACCCATCTCTCTGCTGTGATCTTAAAGGCAATCCACAGCTGGGCTTTAATTAGCCTCTGATCACTGCCCGGAGTTAACTCTTTCTTTCTCTAGAGAAATCTTCCAGCCTCTTTAATTAAACCCACCTCTAGGGGCACTCTTTGCTTCACTCTGTTACAAAATATATATCTATATATATATATAGATATATATATATATATATATATATATATATATATATATACATCTGTTCAATTGCCGTAGGCAGCTACAGCAGTTGTTCTGCACTTGCCACTTATTATAAGATTCACGACATTCCCATTTCCTCTTGGCTTCTAGAGCCGTGTTTCATCCGTAAAGCTTGGTTTGGCTACTCCCTGCACAGGTATCCACTATTCTTACGGGGCTTGGGAAGGCTTAGTACAGTTGACCGTACCCTGCAGTATCGTTTTAGTTTGTTTGGAATCCCCTCTGTAAGTCAGCAGGACCTTAGCCAGACACTCCCCAGTAACCTTAAGCTTTTTTCAGCAGCAGGAATACAGCTAGAAAATAACTCAAGGAAGCACACCATTAACTATATCTTTCCAGAAGCAACTGAGACTTTATTCACTCTTCAGCAAAAGCCATATAAAAAACACACATGGCCCTCTTCCCACCGTTACTACTGTTACAACCCCATATTCAGCCCATATTTGTTTAAACTGCTGCATACAATGAGTCATAATAAATTCCAAGCCTGTATCGGCAACGGTACACCCGCAAAGCCTGCGGGCTTGAAATACTGCAGAGTTACAGAACTAATACATTCAAACATGCCGCAACCAACGGGCTGGAGACGCATATCTACACTGCCCCATACCCCCACCTACCCCCCCATACAATTAGTATACTACACATAATACTCACTCTCTTTTACCACATACACATCCACGTATATATTATATTTATTTATCCTTATTGTTATTTCATAAATCATAGAAGGGGTAAGAGGAAGAGAGTGAGGGGAACACAGGAGGTGGAGAGTGAGGAGAGGAAGAGAGTGAGGAAAAGAGGAGAGTGAGTAGAGGGGCAGAGAGGGAGAACCAGGTCTGGGAGGTGAGGTACAGGTAGAGGAGAACAGGAGGAGGAGGGATGTGCCACCAGATATAGGCACACAAGGAGTAGGGCTAGTGGGGCAGCTGCCTGATCCCAGGGGAGAGGTAGTGGGGATGAGGGACTGGCCCCCTGGGGAGAACAGAGAGGCCAGGAACCCCAGGCACAGTTGGAAGGGCAAGAGTCTGTGGCAAAGTACAGGGCCCCCAATCATAGCCCAGAGGAGATGGACATCCTCCTCAGGGAAATCAGGGCCCGCTATAGAATTATACATGATGGGAGAGATGTGAGATCTAGCCAAAATAGCTTCAGATGTTGCAGCATTAGGGGTAACAAACAGGCATGTAAAGTCTATCAAACACAGATATGATGGCATAGATCTCACATGTCCCAGGCTCAAGGTGAAGATTTTTCTATGTATGTATAATTAAGCTTTTTCTCTGGCTGGTGTATACAATGAGCTGTATCCCCCTAGATTTATTCTGGCACCTACACCCCTGCCCACACATAGATAACTGACACACAATAGCACTGTAAGCCCTATGGTTATGACTGGACATATATGGGTCATCAGTAATCATGTAATCCTGATAGCAAACATATAATTTTCATAATTTGTATAAATGAAATGTCTGGCCAATACCTGCAGTTAAAACTGATTCTGAGTACAATTTTCTATTATATCAAGATTGATTTGACATTTAAAAGAGAGTATATGTCTAGGTGTGCACACTGAGGCATATGTGGATACAGACTCTGTAGGACTGCATGTGCATGTCATATACTGTCCTAACCAGGACCATGTCTCAGCTCCATATTAACAACCATTGCTGGGAACATGTCACAGACAGGTTAGTCTCACACACTGGACAGCAGATTGTTAGGTATTTAATTTCTTCATTATGAGTTTATTGGCTAAGAATATTATGATTATAAAAAGTAAAAAAATCTGTAGAAATATTTAAGGTAATATTCCCTTGTGCATCTGTTTCCTGTTTCCTTTCTTTGTCTTGCAACTGCTGACTGAGAAACCTAGCTGCAGGAAGCCGTTATTTGTGTAGGATTGTTTTGCTGAGTTAGACAGAAAAAGACACTTGCTTGCAAATGTATATTTAACCCTATTTTCAACTATGCTATTAGCTGTGACTTGTGTTATGCTATATAAGGGGCTGCCGCCCAAATAAACTCAGAGATTATTCTGATGGCACTCTGACTTCTGTGCATTATTTTCTCTCATTATATCTTGGTACCCAGATATAAAATATACACACATCAGAATACATGATTACTCACTAATCTGATCCTATCATTTTTGTCCTTCGAGGGGTGGTTGTTTCCCTTATCATTCCTCGGACGGAGCAAAACGCCTTTTACCGTGCACGGGGGGTATGTCGCTGAGGACTTCCTTACCTTGAGAAAGACCTCAGGCCTGATATATACGATCAGTTGGACCATAGAGGCAAGGTGTTTTTCCGAGGGATGAAAAGGCACAGCTTACAACGAACTGACAGTGAGTATATGAATTTCTGTTGCATTTGCATTTGTGTGTATGTTCCCCAGGACCTTGCCTAACAGTGATATTTGGTAAAAGAGTTGTACAACTAAGTTTCTTGCCTAGTAATAGGTAGAAGGGTTGACGCTTACCCACAGAGAGGTAACAGAGTCATTATGCTGAGGAAAAGACCATAAAATAAGTTCTCCGTACGTAACAATATTGAGAAAGCTTACCATGAAAAAGGGGTAAATGAGTCCGACTTTCAAATGAGCTCTTGCAAGAAAATATAAATGTGTGTGCATGTTAACATTTTGTATGTTTCTAAATACCGGTACCGGGTGTATGTATGTTTGTGAGAGGTGTACCACGGATAACAGATTTATTGGTTATAGTATATACCTGTATACATTCTGTATATTTCTGTGTACTTGTGAGTGTATGTATATATATATACATGTATTCTTTTGTGTTGTTCTCAAAATTCTTACCTGAAACTATCCACTTTTGGTAGTGAGTGGTCACACATTACCCACCTAGTCTCCGAAGGGCTAATCCTGTGACTTGCCTGTGTTTATGGAAGACGCACAAACCAAAATTTGTGGCAGTCGAGCATGACAGGCATCTATAACTCCTTGAATTTCCATCTTTCTCATTCTTTAATTGGTTATACAATGTTGAAATATTTTGTCTGAAGTTTCTGTGTATTTATAACTTCTTACTAAAATACTCTGTAAGATTGTGTGTATGAAGCCCTGGGTGGGAGCTATACTTGTAAGGGATACGTCCACATAGGCACCACTCGTTATATGGTGAAGTTGGACTTTGAGTGGTCTACCTGTCGGCCCTAAAGGTTGGGTGGCAAGGTTTATACTAAAGGGACCTGCACAATAAGACTTCCCATCAGAAGCTACGGGCTTTTATGGGTCCTTGATGTGCCGAGTATATGTGGTGGTGTTTGAGGTGTAGCGTGTGAGAGTTAGCGTGAACGACTCTCTCTCTACGTGAACCAGGTTTCCACACTCGGGTGTGGAGAAGGCGGATGGTCCAAGGTGTGGGAGATATACAGATTATTTCTGGAAAATGTATAAAAGGTCTGTTGGTTGTTGTATGTATATGTAATGCTATGTATATTTTCATGTACCTGTGATCTTATTTTTTGTGTATATATATTACCTTTAATTGATACTATAGGAGTTCAAGATATATATATATATATATATATATATATATATATATAGATATATATATATATATATATATATATATATATATGTATAAGTGGATAGGCTCTCAAGGGCATAAATCGCACTGCCAGGTGTGTGGTTTCTAGACCCTGCAGTTTTCAAGGTTATCTCTAAAGAAATGTTTAATATGCAAAGGGTTTCTCGTGTGCATCTGTAACTTATATCTGGTAAAAACACACTTATTTGTGGGAATTGTGAACACTGTATTCTAGAATAGTTTTCTTATGTGTATTTGTGTATATATAAAGTTTCTGTGTGTTTGTAACTTTACTCGATGCTTTACCTTTGGACAGGGAGGTGACTGGTCTGCATTTTGAGAAGACGTGCAGGGCCTGGCCAACCCCCCACATAGCAGACCCCTCCCCTTCCTACTCCCATTTTCTCTCTGTGTGTGTGTGTGTGTTAGTTTTTATGTGAAAATATGTCTGTCTGTATCATTGAGGGAAAATAGCAGAAGGGAGAAAATGTGGTTGATGTACAGAGAGACAAAGGTATGTTATTACAACCCCTTAGAAAAGTGGGAGTTGACTATAACCTTATGGCCAACCCCTTTTAAGCGATGACGATGCTCACCGCACCCACTGGATACACAGCACCTACTATACTACCTCTGCTGGAATCAGTGCCCTGTATCCACTACTTCTTGGCAATATTAATCCTTAATAAAAGGAAGATATAGGAGACGTTCAAACTTTATTAAGCTTTACTATACACAAAGAAGTATACGAAAGACAAAGTAAACGCAACGTTACTTAATTAAGGCAAAAATTTTGAACATATTGAAACAGAGGATGGTGTCACTAATATAAAAATGGTAATAACACTAAAAATAAAAAAGTAAAATACATTTTATATACTAAAAAATAAAAATTGTTGAAGATAAAAAAAGACAAATGTGTATAACAATGAAGGTAGCTACGGGGGGAGGGACATGTAATGTTAACCACCTCTCTCCTTCGGAAGAGGAAGAGGATATGTTTATGTGTACACAGTAAAGATGTTTACGACTGATCGCCCCTCCGACTGGGAATATGGTCACTTATAGTGATGATGTAGAGGACGAATTTGATGATGCCCGCAAATACCTGCTTGCCGCCACCGCTCAAAATCCACCTCCTCCGACACCACCACCTTATGAAGAACGGCCCGCCAGAACCAGGCGGGCACCAGATCATCAATACGGAGGTAAGGGAATAACATCTGTGCCATTATATCACTTAATTGAGGTTCCCAATCTTAGGGGTGGGGGGAGCTTGTAAATGGGGGAAATGTGTAGCCACCCACAATGCTAGTATACCGAGCATGGACAGATGCAGATGCGAGGAGAGCTGTAGAAGGAGTCCCCCACCCAAATGACAATATGGGAATTTTCAGACTTAAGTTCCAGCAATTGCAGCAAAGTTTTAAATTAAATGGTGTTGAGGTTGCAAGATGTTTGTGGCAGATATTAGGGTCCAATTGGATCCTTAGTGAAGGTGACTGGAATCCACTGGACCCAAGGGGGGAGCCATTGCAATATGGATCACAAGAACTGACCCAACTAGTAGACTCTCTAATAGGCAGAATAGCTGATAGACGCAGAGAACATGCAGACTGGACTAAGATAAACAAGTGTGTACAAAAAGATGATGAAAGTGTGGAACAATATATGGGGAGGTTGCGGGTAGTATTTGACAGCCATAGCAGGGTGGCCAGACCTAACCCATATGATGATGCTGGACCATATGCTCAGCAACTAAAAAAACGCTTTTCTCAGGGGATGTCATGCAGAAATAAATGACTGTGATACAGCACCAAATTACTTACAAAACATGTCCCCTTAGGGAAACCATAGAATATGCTAAACATGCAGAGGAGCAGTGTAAGAGAGCAAAAGAAAAGAGACAGAAAAAGCAAGATAGCAAACCAAAGGAGGTGTATTTGATGACTTCTGTTTATTGGAAAGCGCAACCTATAAGTTCTGCTTTCTTTTCTGGTGATGGTGGAAATAATCAAAAACGTGGAGGGAGAGGAGGTGGACAAGGACGAGGTGGAAGCAGAGGAAAATGTTATGGAAATTGTTACGTGTGTGGCAAGGCCGGCCACTTAGCACGTTCCTGCAGAAACAGAAAGTACCAGGAGGAAGAGGGAGCGGATGACGATGACCACCAGACCGACAAATGACTAGAATCAGGTTGTAACCTTCCGTTACAAGTATTTGCTGTTAAAGAATTGCATGAATCTGAATTGTATGAGCATGGCAATAATGATGCAAAATTGCCAGAAATAAATGATGTGTTGAATTTAGAATCATGTATAGACTTAATGGCTTTAGAAGAACAGCCAGTCATTCAACTAGATGTAGAGGGGGTAATGATAAAAGGAGCATGTAGGTCAGTGTTGAGTGATGATGACACATGGACTAGTTCCACGTCATCACAAAACATATTAATTAGGTCAGCAGCAGGACAGACAAATAGCGAACCTATATCATGTCCACTCACAGTGAGATTGTTCAACGGCCAAACATTTGAGCATCCTTTTATACTCTCCCCTAGATGCCCGATAAATCTCTTGGGTAGAGATCTGATGCTGAAATGCAACATTAGAGTGGTTCCTACAGAGAAAGGCATGTAAGCATATATGGGGGACATACCTGTCGATGTAAATGTAGTGCAGGGGATGGGTGAACCACATTACTTCTACATTAGACATGGTGTCGAAAGGGCCAGGACAAGTATCCAGCACTTTGGTAGCCATGGCTAATGACCTAGCTCCATCTTCCAGTGTAAAACAAAGCACAGAGTCGTTACACTGCACTTTGAAATTTGAAAATACACCGGGGAGGGATGTGGACTATGAAAAAACATTTTTTCAAACACACCAATACCAGAATAACCTTGAATTACATATACTGACAGAAAATGAGTATACAGGGGTGGGAGTAAAATTGCATAATCAAGACCAGCTACTCTATGCAGGACACACAGTGCCACACATATCACTGACTATGCCAGCTGGTGGAAGGTGGGTACAGGTAGGAGGGATGGTAGAAGAGGCTCAGACAGATAAAACACAATGGGAGTACTTGCCCTATGACCTCGGAGTGCAGTACTCACCGAGCACTAAAATATATAGGAAAAGCCTGAACTGGGTAACTGAGACAAAGTAAACATACACCAACAGCCAATATGCATTCTCAACTATGCACATATTTGCACAATTAGGGAAGAATAGAGGCATGGCCACATCTACCGGCAGGCAAGTCACTCATAAACAACTCCTTTTGCAGTTACTTGAGGCCATTAAACTGCCCTTGAAGTTTGCGGTATGTAAATGTGTGGCTCATACCACAACAAAAGACGCAATTTCAATAGGAAATGTCAGAGCAGACGCAGCTGCAAAGCAGGCGGCTCTAACATGAAACATACACATTTTTCTCTTACACAGCTACACATCTGTGTATCTCGTAGACCAAATTGACAAGAGTATTCTACAGCAAATACAGACAGACGCACCCTCACAAGAAAACACATACTGGTTAAAGGTATGATAATATTTATGAGAGTGCAGAAGGGAAACCAATTTTACCAAAATCACTATTCAGATATGCAGCTATGTTGAACCATGGCATTAGTCATGTCTCAAGAGGGAGTATGGTAGACATAGCCAGCAGAATATTTTCAGCCTATGGATTAAACACCTATTTTAAAAATTTTGTGCAGGGTGCCTTGTTTGTGCACAACACAACCCTCAGGGTAACTATCACCCCATAAGAGGCACATTCCCAGAACCAACATACCCCTTCCAAACAATATGTATGGATTTCATTGAACTAACAAAGTGTGAAGGGAAGAAATATTGCCTAGTGATAATTTATGTATACTGTAAGTGGGTGGAAACGAAACCATGTGCACATCCTGACGCAATCACAGTGGCTAAAACCTTAGTGACACAAATAATTCCTAGGTTTGGTATACCAGAGGAAATATATAGCGATAACGGCACACATTTTGTGAACAAAATTATCGACCACTTGAGTAAAGCATTACACATAGAGTTGAAAAACCACTGTGCGTAATACCCACAGTCAGCTGGATTCGTGGAGAGAACTAATGGTACCATTAAAAATAAATTGAGGAAAACAATGGCAGAAACAGGAAAAATTGGCTTTACTGTTTGCCGTTAGTCATGCTAAACATGCACATGCTTCCAGGCAGGAAGAAGTTAAACCTGTTTGAAATATTGTATGGGAGACTATTCCTACTACCAGAATTTAGACCATTTATCTCAGAAGATGAGAATATGAGTGAAAACTTAGCAGACTATATGAGAAAAATGTTAAGTAAGAAAGATATTATCTCCATCTCTCTCTCTCATCCACAGCAACAGCAGGGACCCTGCATGGTACAACCAGGCCAGTGGGTCCTAATTAAAGTAATCAAGCGCAAAAATTGGGCATCAGCCAGGTGGGAAGGACCGTACCAAGTTCTGCTGTCAAAAACCACTGCCTTGAAAGTTGCCTAACAAGCCACCTGGATACACCTGACTCACTGCAAGAGAGTAAAAGTGCCAGAGCTTGAGCCAGTTGATTCCTAAAACCTGCTAGCTGACTCATTGCGAGTCAGGCTGGGCTACAAAGGGGGGGGGGGGAACTCGTCTCAAACCCAGTGAAGAAACGAATGGTGCGGGTTTGGGGATCTCAACTGGCCCAAGAAAATGTCCTGGCACCTGTTCAAAAGACCTAACTGGTGTGGCCTAAGAATCTCACTGACATGCCTCATCGTGATAACTCTCTGCATAGTAGCACCCATAATCATATGGGAAGAAGTAACAAGACCCAGAGGCAATCAGACACAATCTATTGGAGAGATGCTGATGCACAGAATGAAAAGAGACATGATGGAAGTCAATTTAACTGGCCAAGTGACCCTAGTGTTCAAGGAAGGGCAGATGGGAACCAACCAAATAGACCTATGTCAAGTACTAAGATGTGGACTTTCTGGATGAGGACGTAGTGGAAGGGTGAGAAAAGCACCAGTATACTTGTGTATAGCCTCTCGTATGGAAATGAGAGATGTCCTAGCTGGAAACTGGCCTTATGGAATACAGGAGCTGACTGGGGTTACTCCCCACCTTATCACATGAAGTGCAAAAGTACAAAGAGACGCTTAAAGCTGACACGGGGTGTGGAGCCATCCTCCTGCAGCCAAAATCAGCTATGCAACCCCATCCGGATCACCCTCCAGGACCCACAATAGTGTGATGAAGGGAGATATACTCTTGGAATCTACACCTCAGGCCGAGGTAACAACATGGAATATTTGAATATTTAGGTACTGCAAAAAGAGGTGCCCAGAGAGACTATTGATCTCACCAAGTTGAGCCCTGTGAATAGGACTGTGCCCTCACAGGTCATCTATTTGGAACCTGACCGCCTGATTGACACTTTTGAAATTGAGACTGGGTATGCAGAAAAAACATCTGGTTGGAATGGATGCTGTATACGATGGCCTCCATGGAAATGAGTAACTGTATAGCATGTTCAACTGCCAGACTGTCAATGGCAATGTTACCATTTAAACTGAACCTTGCTTTGAGACCTTTGTCTAATACATTTATAAAAGGAGGGACTGTTAGGTATTTAATTTCTTCATTATGAGTTTATTGGCTAAGAATATTATGATTATAAAAAGTATATCAGCTTGTTTTTCCTTGTATCTTACTAGAATGTTTAAGCAGGTTATCTGTAGAAATATTTAAGGTAATATTCCCTTGTGCATCTGTTTCCTGTTTCCTTTCCTTGTCTTGCAACTGCTGACTGAGAAACCTAGCTGCAGGAAGCCGTTATTTGTGTAGGATTGTTTTGCTGAGTTAGACAGAAAAAGACACTTGCTTGCAAATGTGTATTTAACCCTATTTTCAATTATGCTATTAGCTGTGACGTGTGTTATGCTATATAAGGGGCTGCTGCCCAAATAAACTCAGAGATTATTCTGATGGCACTCTGACTTCTGTGCATTATTTTCTCTCATTATATCTTGGTACCCAGATATAATATATACACACATCAGAATACATGATTACTCACTAATCTGATCCTATCACAGATCCAGCAGAGCACGTGTCTGATGCACATGCAGATGTCATACCGCACCTGCAGTACACATATTCATATGAGCCATGATCCACTTTGCTCATTATGCAGGCTGTCTGTTCATCTGTGTAACACAAGCACCACAGTCAATCACAGGAGACCATGATGTCAAGGATATGGAAACACATAGCTATCAATTCTTCCATTTCAGTACCCAGGAGGACAAGGCCGACCACAGAGGAAAAGGTGGAGGCTCCACTGGAGGTGGTAGTGGTTGACGAAGAAGACCAGGACATTTCACAGGGCCCGGGACCATCCACCAAAGCTGGCCATTCACGATCACCATCATCTCAGGAGTGGGAATCACTGCCCGGGCCATCAGACACATCATCCATCCATGCACAGCTGTTCTAGCCCCTTCCATCGGCCATGTCCTGGCCACACCCATCATCACAGCTGCCACCTGCTACAACAACATTGTAGCTATGGCAGGCCACAACCACTCCCACACAATGGAGTCCCCCAACATGGCCTTCCACACAATGGACTCCCCCAACATGGCCCAACACTGCAGCCCTCCTGCCGACACCTCAGGGCCTGCTGCCTACACCTCCGGCCCCCATGCCGACACCTCCGGCCCCCATGCCGGCACCTCCGGCCCCCATGCAGTCAATATTTTTGCCTCCATTTGCAGGTTACGGGTTTTTCTGCCTGTAACCAGCAGATTGTTTTAATGGGTATTAAAGTAATACTGTTTGATGATATAAAACATATTAGTCTGGAAAAGAACATACTTTTGCTGGGAAGAAGTCATAAAGCTAACTTACAACTGACAAAATGTAATGCCTCTGTAGGTGGAGAAATCCATGATTCTTTGGTGAAGGTTATTGTAATTTTGGTACATACCTCCAAAACATGTTTAATGTTTCCTAAACTACAGTAGTGCTTTAATGGTCTTAAATTTAGAAGGCAAACTCGTGTTTGCTGTAAATGCTGATAGGTGTAAACCAAAATATGCCTTGGGTGGCAAGTGTCAGTGCCCAACAACTAAAAGTTACTTTTTAATTTTAAATAGGTATAAACATCAGCTCACAAATTCCCCAGCAGGGTGAAAATACTATTGGACCTGAATCATAAGTACCAATTTACTTCTTCTGCACAATTGGTAAATTCAACACTCAGTGTTATAGTGCACAATACTGTACCTAGATTGATGTCCTGAATTTTTATAAAGCTCAGTTAGACTGCAATATCCTCTTACTAAACAAAATGAAAAACTGGTACTGGATAATGTTCTATTATATACACTGTAAAAGTATAGAACATATATTTATTTGTATTTTACAGAATACTGTAGTAATAACAATGTATCACTAGACAACACAGGGTCAGATTAAAAATGGCACCTGAAAACTTTGATAGTATACACCAGATGTAAAATTATAATACATAGTACATTCACATAGATATTAGTCAAAATGGAAGAATCCTAACCAATAAGAAAAATGCATAGAGAGAAGGAAGCCAGTGTCCTCTATGAAAACTTGCAAAAAATGCAAAACTAGCCCACAGATTGGGGATCCCCTAGCTACAGCTATGCACAAAATTGTGTACTAAACCAGGGAGGAAGGTTAAAAAGGGGAAATAAAATGTCCCTGGGTAGTGGAGGGAATTCCTCCCACACATCGAAGGGAATGGTTAGGAATAAAGGCTTACCTATGCCTTATTTGGCTTATAAGTTATCCCCCTCCTACCTTCCTTCCACACATCGAAGGGAAAAGAATAGAAATCAAAGGCTTACCTACACCTTGATATGTCTTAATTATCCCCCTCCTACCTTCTAAGTGTACACTTGATAGTACAAGGTTGAGTATCTCCCCGGGCTGCTTCCCTTGCTGGCCTCTCCGTCTCACTTGGCTTTGTGTTTGTGCAGGCTCCTATCAAACGCTCGTCCTCAGACGCAGTACCCCAACATAAGTTTTGTCATCCAGCGTGCTGACATCATCAGGGGGCGGCAAGTTTGAGGAGTCTCTGGCACGATTTTAAATAGCACTCAGTCCCTGCCAGAAAATTACAACAGTCTCACTTAAAGCGATATGCCCAATCCAAACATTATCTGTTTATTTTCTAGACATATGAAAAAAGTAGTAACATAAAGCCTTATTAAATTGCGATTCAGCAAATTTAAAGGGGCTCTATTGAAGCACACAGCATATTTTTTTACAGAAGTTTTTAGTTAGTGAAGACCTTGCTTTTGGATAGAAGTTCACTAACTAAAAACTTCTGTAAAACAAATATGCTATGTGCTTAAATAAAGCCCTTTTAAATATGCCGAATCGCAATTTAATAAGATTAATAATGTTTAATCATGAAAATAGAGACTTGTGAATTGTGTTTTAAATAAAAAATGTTGGTAAATTATATGCGCGCTTATAGAGCAAGGGTGAGGATAAAGTACATGTTTATATCCTCTGTTTTTTATATTTGAATATATCTCATTATATTTTCATTCTCAGATATTTTATATATCAATATTCTCACTATGAGTAATTGCATCTTATAATTCCATTGGAAACAGTCCTTTACAGCCAGTAGAGTATTGGTGATTATCTCAGAACAAAATAGAAAAAATATTTTTGTTCTTGACTTGCTGAAATTAATCTTCACTACTAACTACTTTATTTTCAATGGCAAATACTACTACAAGTCCAAGGGCACAGCAATGGGCATATTGTGTGGCCCAAACTATGGGTGTGGGAAGATACATTCGTGTTTCCAGAAGATCTGGATGCCTTTACAGCGAACATCTCACTGGCTACGTTTCATAGACGACATCCTGATCCTGTGGGATGGAAGCAAAGAAAATGTCTACAGAATTGTGGAAAAATTGAATGATAATAAGATAGGTCTAAAATTGACCTCAGTGATTGAAGCCGACTCTACTCCCTTCCTGTATCTATTGATCTGTAAGGATGTCAATGCATATATATATATATATATAAACCAAATGTTACTGAAAACCGACATCATCCAACTCCCTCATAGAATGGAACAGCGCACATCCGGAGAGACTGAAGTGGGGGATAACCATAGGCCAATGCTTGAGGATTCACAAAAACTGTGGATGACTACAAGATTGAAGCAGCAAAACTACATCAAAGATTTAGATGAAGGGGATATCCCAACCAATGCCTAAAGACTGCATACAAGAGGGCGTTGGGATCTAATCGAAATCTTTTGATTTATGCACAAAAAGACAAAAGAATCTCAGGAAAATAAGATAACATGATCAATCTTTACTTTCTTGAATCACTGGAAGGATATTCAAAAAAGTCTAAATAAATATTGGAAGATTCTATTGCTGGATGAAGATCTACAGGATAATATTAAAAAATATCCTTCGGTTATCCATAGAAGATATCCCAGTTTAAAAGATATCCTAGTCTGGAGAAAATTTGAAAGACCGCAGAATGTAAAGAATTGGCGATCATCCATGAAAAGATGCTTTAGGTGTGAAAATGTGCAGAATGCAAATAAGTGAAACAGCAAAAAGCCTTTAAGCACCCGACAACAGCACATGAATATGATATTAAACAACTCTATAACTGTGCCTCCAAGGTAGTGATCTAGACTCTATTTTGCTTTAACCAAAAGATCTATGTGGGGAAGACTTTCTGTTTCCAGTTTCGATAAAGGATATGGGAGCATATTTATAGTGTGAAAAAAGAAATGGACACTCCAGTATCACGACATATTAGATAAATGCACAATGATGAAATAGATTGTCTCAAATTCTATGCTATCTACGGTGTAACACTGAAATAAAGAGGTGAGGACATTAACAAAATGCTATTGCAGAAGGAATGTAGATAGATCTCCGAATTTAAATCCCAATCACCTAAAGGATTGAACAAAGGTTTCTCCTTCAAGGCATTCTTGAGACACACCACTCACATACATAGGTCCCTAAATTTACTATCTTTGAAACAAATTTTTTTTATTGATATTCCGCAGAGAGGTGGGAAAAATATATGTTAAGTCTTTATATATGCAAATAAAAATTTTGTTCAGGTACCTACTCTAAGTAAAGGAAGAGTTACTAAGCTATATTAGATCTTGCGTTACAAATTAGGAGAAAATAGTTAAATACTATTTTTTTACAACATACTGCATCAGTATCAAAGGAGAGTCTTTTGGGCCAGGATAAGGCATACATTATTATTATTATTATTATTATCTTTTATTTGTATTGCGCCAACATATTCTGTAGCGCTGTACAGGGGAGAACAAGAACATATACAATATATAATATTAACAGCAGAAAATGGAGGGCCCTGTTTTGAGCTTCAAGTCTTTTAAAAAGTGTTTTTTCCCCAAAGCATCCCACATGATTAGAAACGCGCCACTTACAATCTAAAGGTAATGGACCTGGGGGAAGAGTAGATAAGGAATAGCAAGGTTAAGGGGGAAGTGAGAGATAGATAGGAAGGAAGTTGTGTAAATTCTACAATCGTTGGAGGGAAAAGATGAGATGTAAAATGATTGGCACCATTATGTCATATGGTATCTTCCCCTAGTGGATAGATAATGTAATCTGCAGATGGGAAAGTCAGGAGAAATATAGTTTAACCAGCTTGAGTAAGAATAGCTCATGGGCAAACCAAATTTCTTTAATTTAATCAAGCATGTGATTATATAGCTGTACACCCTTACTCTCTATAAGCGTGCATATAATTTACCAACATTTTTTTTTAAACCACAATTCACAAGTCTCTATTTTTATGATTAAACATTATCAGCCTTATTAAATTGCGATTCTGCAAATTTAAAAGGGCTCTATTTAAGCACATAGCATATTTCTTTTACAGAAGTTTTTAGTTAGTGAAGACCTTGCCTTTGGATAGAAGTTCACTAACTAAAAACTTCTGTAAAAAATATGCTATTTGCTTAAATAGAGCGATATTCAATTTGCCGAATCGCAATTTAATAAGGCTGTATGTTACTACTTTTTTGATATGTCTAGATAATAAACAGATAATGTTTGGATTGGGCATATCGCTTTAAGTGAGACTGTTGTCATTTTCTGGCAGTGACTGAGTGCTATTTAAAATCGTGGCTGAAGAAACGTTTGTCGGGGCACTGTGTCTGAGGACGCACGTTTGATAGGAGCCTGCACAAACAGGAAGCCAAGTAAGACGGAGAGGCCAGCAAGGGAAGCAGCCCGGCGAGATACTCAGCCTGGTACTATCAAGTGTACACTTAGAAGGTAGGAGGGGGATACTTATAGGACATATCAAGGCATAGGTAAGCCTTTGTTTTCTTTTCTTTTCCCTTCGATGTGTGGGAGGAATTCCCTCCACTACCCAAGGACATCATATTTCCCCTTTTTTACCCTCCTCCCTGGTTTCGTACACAATTTTGTGAATAGCTGTGGCTAGGGGATCTCCAATCTATGGGCTAGTCTTGCGTTTTTTGCAAGTTTTTATAGAGGACACTGGCTTCCTTCTCTCTATGCATATTACTTATTGGTTAGGATTCTTCCATTTTGAATAATACGTATGTGGATGTACTATGTATTATAATTATAATTATAATTATAGCTGATAGGCAGGTGTTAAGCACCATGATCCCATTTTATAAAATACACCAAATGTAGTTACAATCATGAGAAGAAGAGGTTAGCTACAGGGTTTCAAGTAGTACAACCTACACAGCAAAATAACACACTTGACAGGTAACAGAACAAACATTTATATACATTCTGGCAAGGATCTAGAGCTTCACACCAGTAGGAAAGCATTATATCCTATTAAGACAGCCATAGTCTCAGAGCAGAGCGATGTTAATATCCAACCTAGATTAATCAAAGTCAATTCTATTGCTTGTGCCAAATCACCTCCTAAAATCATGGGAGTAATTATAGCTTCACTTTTCCAGTGAGGTCAGCAGATTGTGATGTCCATAACACATCCCTTCTAGTTAATTTCATGATTACTATTATTTTCCTATAGCCTTTTTTATTTATTTTATTATTTTTTGATTTTATAACATGAGTTATTTAGTCTCTCAAAATTATTTTCTGCAATGTCTATTTATAAACAATAAAACAATAAATCATGAGATAAAAATGCATATTGAATAGTTAATTTTAGCTTTAAAATATATCCTTCATTATCTTTAGCTGATGTTTGCTTTTCCCAGAGTTAATACTTGATGCATTGCTTGCAGCTGTTTCAATGTTTGTCTTACAGTTCATATTTCTAGTAAGAGATGTATAGTTATCATTTTCTTCATTGTTTAATTGATTGCAGCTGGGTGCATGCCATAACTCTGCACCACTATTAGACTACATTTATGAGATAATAGCTCTACTACACATTTTTACAGTTTGTCATCTTGGTGTTTCTGCATTTCAGTTTAGGCAAGCTCTGCAGAGAATACAGTTCTCTACTGAAATATTTACATTATATATATAAGAAGTACACATGATTGATGAATAAGGAAACAATATTTAGAAAAATATATTTATTGTAAATAACAGTGGCCCACTGGTGCAAGTGAATCTGCTGTTCTAATCAGTGATTTGCATTTAGTAGCGTAGCTGGCGGAGGTGGACCCCCCAGGTGGCACCTGGTTTGGGGCGGCAAAAATGCCCCCACCTGTCTCCCACTGCCCGTTGGTCTCGTTCCCCCTTCCACCGGTCCACTGCTCTCTGCTTGTGTTTGCTGGCAGAGGGAGGAGCCAGCAGAGGGAAGAGCCAGCAGACCCAGCAGCACAGAGCAGCAGGTAAGGCGAGAGGTATGGCGGGAGAGGCAAGAGGAGACATGCAGGTGGGGGAAACACATGGAGGGAGAGAGAGGCAAGGGGGAGACATGGGGCGAGAGGGAGAGGCAAGTGGAAAGAGCAAGACATATGGAGGGAGAGAGATGTAAGGGAGATACATTGAGGGGGAAAGGGAGGCATGGGGGAGAGGGGAGATATGGAAGAGAGTGAGGAGGCATGAGGGAGAGAGAGGCAATGAGAGACATGGGGAGAGAGGGTGGTATGGGGGGAAGAGGAGGTGACATGTGGGAGAGATGGAGACATGGGGGGACATGTGGGGATTTTGAAGCATGGGTGAGAGGCGAGTGGAAAAAAGGAGACACACGGAGGGATGGAGAAACAAGGGGAGACATGGAGGGAGAGGAGGAGACATGGTAGGATAGGAGGCATTGGGCTAGACGGAGAGATACGGGGGATAGGGGGAGACATAGGACAAGAGGGAGAGGCAAAGGGGAGAGGGAGGGAAGGGTGAGAGGGAGATGAAGAGGGAGAGAGCAAGAGAAAGAGAGGGATAGAAAGAGAGGGGGGAGAGAGTGAGAGAGGGGAAGAGAGGGAGGAAAAGGGAGATGGGGATAAAGACAGAGAGAGGAGAGGGCGAGAGAGGGTGGGGGAGAGAGAGGGAGATAAAAAAGTAGAGAGAGGGAGAGAAAGAGAGTGGGGGATACAAAAAGTGGAGAGAGGGAGAGAAAGAGATAGGGGTAGAGAGAGTGCATGGAGAGGGAGAGATAGAGGGGGTGAGAGAGAAAGAAAGGGAGAATGACATGACGAGAGAGGGATAGATGGAGAAAGAAAGGGTGTGAGAAAGTGGGGATATTGCAAGTGAGAGAAAGTGAAGGGAGAGGGGAGAGAGAGAGGGGGAGAGGGAGAGCGAGAAAGAGAGAAGGGTGGGAAAGAGGGAGAGAGACATGGAGAAAAGGGATAAAAAGACAGGGGGGAAGAGAAAAGGAGGGGGAGAGGGAGATTGAGACAAGGGAGAGAGAAGGGAAGAGAGAGAAGGGGATTGTGGTAAAGTGCCACCAGGGGTCAGAAGAGAGCTCTTCAAGACTTTTCCCCAGTAGTGAGAGAGTTAACAACCTGTTCAAAAGGCAGGGGTGTGGCTGCAATCAAGGGCTGCTACCTTCAGTTGGAGGATTGTTTGTTTTTGTTTTTTTTGTTTTTTTTTTATTAATTATTTATTTTACAAATATAAAATCTCCATTTTTACATAAACAATACATTACACATTATATGCACAGCCAAAAAAAAGACGGAAGGCATACTTTTTTGTGCCCTTTCTCTTATCCTTTTTTTTTTTCTTTCCCTTTTTTCCTCTTTTCCTTTCTTTTTTCCTTTTTTTTTTTTTTTGACATTATAACCATAATCATAAGAATGTACTTATAAATATCAATCTCCTTAAATTAAATGATTCCTTCCTTATCCTTTTTTTTTTTTTTTTTCCCCTCTCCCAGTATATGGCCCCAAATGGCCCGGTTTGCCCAACTCCTCTATTTAATCATATCTTCCCCGACCAAAATTTCCACATGGGCTTCCGTGGTCCAATATGTGGGGGGATATATGGGAGAAATCCCTTTGCGTACGATTCTTGTATGTTTATTGCTATTAATGAACCTTAAGTGTATCAATATATTAAACTTACATATGGCTGTGAATTGATTTCAAACTTTAATATTTGGTTGAATAGTCTTCAACCTAATGGAGAGATCTACCAATTAAACTTCTCTCTTAAATTCCTTTCATATCCTATCACACCCTTTCATTTCACTCACATTCTAGCCAGCTTGGTAAGAGGAGGGAGGAAGAGCCAGGGAGGGAACGATCTTCCAGGGAGAGCATAATGTATTCGTGAGATTACCCCGTAGAGGTTACTTAGAGATGGACTCCCAAAAGGCCCATTTTACAGGGTCCTGTTTTAGCTGGAATGCAATATTAAAATCTCTCTCTAGTTCCCTATTGTATCCCATCATGACCAATATTTCAGATAGTTTTGGAAGATCCTCTTTCCTCCAGTTTCGTGCAATTGCAGTTTTTACTACCTGGAAAATTTGAGTCATAAACGCTTTATTTTTTTATTTCCATCTTAGGGGGAAAAATATTAAACAAGGCCATCTGTGGTTTTACTATCATATCTGTCTTAAATATATTAGATAAGTATTCAAAGCACTCCTCCCAAAGTTGAAGGGTTATAGGGCATTCCCACCATATATGGAGCATATCTGCTGATTTCCCACAATTCCTCCAGCATAATTTAATTTCTGGGTTAAATGTTATAAAGTAAATTTTGGAGGGAACCCAGTACCATCTGTTAAGTAGTTTAAATTGAATTTCTCTCTTTTTTGTATTTTTAACAAACCTATTTAGAGATTTAAGGCTTGTTGCCATGACTCTTTAGATATCCTTAACTGCATATCTTTAGCCCAGAGGTCCATAGGTCTAGTTGTATCCGTCTGTGTTTGCTTATAAATGATCTCACTACACTTAGAAATCAAGTGTCTAGTATTTTGGGACATTATTAAAGTTTCAACGTTGTTTAAGCTTTGCCGAGTAATGTCTTTATTTATATCCTTCAAAACTCGTGAAATTTGGTGTGAAGTGAACCAAAGTTTAGTTGAAATATTATATTTCATCTTTAGCATGTTATAATCTAATATTTTACCTTTTTCTTTATCTAGAATGTGCCCCAGTAGATATATTCCTTTGTCTTTCCATTCTGGTTCTAAGTAGATATAATTCATGCGTGCTAATGTTGTCAAGGGAGTAAGTTCACTATATTGCTCTAGGAATTTAAATTTTTTGTTCATTTTTATCCACTCTTTTACCATTGTAGTCAAAATAGTTGCTCTCGGGTCAATGTATGCTAATGCTAGTTTTGGGATGAACAATAGAGCATTGAGGTCGATATTGTGTAGCATATCGCTTAAAATCTGGTTCTCCGGGTGAGTGGAAAGAGGTTGACTCCACTTCATATATTGCGCTATGGTTGCTTCCTGGTAGTGAAAAACCATTGGGTATGCAATGCCACCTTTTATAAATTTTCTACTCATTATTGCTTTTTTAACTCGGATCTGACCGTTCTGACCGTATAACTCCTCCCCTTGGCATCATTATGACCTTTATAAGCCCCGCCCAATGACCTTATACTTGTAAAGCCCATTGAAATACATGATCACCAATGCAGAAATGTCAAGAAGTAAAGTAACAATGTGTTAAATTCATTGGTATACAATATAGATTGAAAAAACTCATGTGACAAGACTACAGCAATATCATAATTGCACCTATACGTATTAACAGAAAAATTAAAGGAGTGACACCTACCATTAGTCGGGTCTTCTTCTCAGGGTATTCACGTTCAGTAAGTTGACCAACGAGTAGAAACAAATCTGCAGCCACATAGGGTTTGCACCTGGGGTTGAAAGAAAACAAGCAAATCAATCAGACCATTCAAGAACAAAACCATACTTAAAAAACATTAAACTACCAAGTGGAACCATATAGGCCCCAAACATACCTTAGAAGACCAAGTGGAACCATATAGGCCTCAAACATACCTTAGAAGACCAAGTGTGACCATAGGCCCCAAACATACCTTAGAAGACCAAGTGGAACTATATAGGCCCCAAACATACCTTAGAAGACCAAGTGTGACCATATAGGCCTCAAACATACCTTAGAAGACCAAGTGTGACCATAGGCCCCAAACATACCTTAGAAGACCAAGTGTGACCATAGGCCCCAAACATACCTTAGAAGACCAAGTGTGACCATATAGGCCTCAAACATACCTTAGAAGACCAAGTGTGACCATAGGCCCCAAACATACATTAGAAGACCAAGTGGAACTATATAGGCCCCAAACATACCTTAGAAGACCAAGTGTGACCATAGGCCCCAAACATACATTAGAAGACCAAGTGGAACTATATAGGCCCCAAACATACCTTAGAAGACCAAGTGTGACCATAGGCCCCAAACATACCTTAGAAGACCAAGTGTGACCATAGGCCCCAAACATACCTTAGAAGACCAAGTGGAACTATATAGGCCCCAAACATACCTTAGAAGACCAAGTGGAACCATATAGGCCTCAAACATACCTTAGAAGACCAAGTGTGACCATAGGCCCCAAACATACCTTAGAAGACCAAGTGTGACCATAGGACCCAAACATACCTTAGAAGACCAAGTGTGACCATAAAGGCCTCAAACATACCTTAGAAGACCAAGTGTGACCATATAGGCCTCAAACATACCTTAGAAGACCAATCAGCACTGCATAGGCCCAAACCAGTGGATCTTGGGATTCAAGAAAACAACAACATTTAACTTCTGTTTAGACAACACAATAATCAATGTCAAACAAACACGTTGAATTAGCATATGGATAACCATATGAGCAGTAACGCCACGCCAAGGCTTCAACAATTGTTACTGACCATTCACACACCTTTCATAGCTCCTTCAATATGCACACCCACACACCATTCATACTTTACTTACCACTAGTTATTTTTGGTAGTGAGGTGGTGCCATTTCTGAGAACTTTACGTACCCTTGAAGGTGCCTCAAATTCCTTCAAACCAATGCATTCAACCGCTACAGGGCCATGGTGCTTTTTAATTACTTTTTTGATCCTCTTCAATGTGGAGAAGCATCTTTCTGGTTCTTTAGTAGTCTTCGTTGTTGTAAGCAGGATTCCTTATAGCTTCACTCACTCTGTGAAATTATGTAGATTAAATTGATGCTAAAGTTGCTGCAGAGCAACAGCACTTGTACAGACATGGAATTCTTGCTTTCCGTAAACAAGTGACAGCTACACTTGGAAGTGCCTCCAATTCCTTCAAACCACGCCAAGGCTTGTTACTGACCATGCACACACCTTTCATAACTCCTTCCATATGCACACCCACACACCGTTCATACTTTACTTACCACTAGTTATGTTTGGTAGTGTGAGGTGGTGCTGCTTAACGCAGTTTATCTTTGCACACCCTGGGGGTATGCATTCTTCTTTGCTTCAATCACTTGTATTTAAATTTTGCACGGCGATCTTTCAAAGAACAAAACTTCTCAATGGTCTTTTCATTGAAGTCTGGGATCTCGGAAATCAGTTGCTTTTCCATTGAGAGCATCGCCAATGCATTCAACCGCTCCAGGGACATGGTGCTTCTTAAAAAGGTTTTGATCCTCTTCGATGTGGAGAAGCATCTTTCTGATTCTGCAGTGGTCATTGGTGTTGTAATCAGGATTCTTAATAATTTCACTGTCTCTGTGAAATCATTCTGCAGATTAAATTGATGTAAAAGTTTGTGCAGAGCAACAGCACTTGTACAAGCATGAAAATCTGTCTTCCCATACAGAAGTGACAGCTCAGTGCGTAATTGTTCCTTCTTCAGTATTGGATATGCTTGCACGGTGTCTTCCAGAGCTTGGGTTGGAAAGCAAGTGTCATGGGTTTTATACAAGTCACTTTGAACAAGTTTGGCACTGACTAGGTGATTTGAAAATGAAAAACGTTCTTTTGCATGAACCACCACTATGTCACATACCTCTCTTGAAAGTTGTCTCAAGGTTGAGATCTCCGCACTCCGTCTGTTGACTGTTACATCGCTCGGCAAACTTGCTTCTATCTCTTCAACAGAATTACGGATTTTCTGGATGCTGGCGACAAAGTCTTCTGTGACTTTTTTGATATAAACAGTATCCGTGTCTCGCTTCTGAAGCTGACTATAGAGGATGTCAACATGTGGCATTATTAAATGAAATAATTTAAGGAAGTAAAGGAACTCCCTGTCTTCCAGCATTCCAATGAAACCTGCGGCTTCACGTATAGATGTTGGATCAAAGTTTAGACATGCTTCAATTGTCTGGAAACACTCAAGTAGCGCATCTCTGTTCTAGTAGATCACGTTCACGGTCCTAACGTTGAAGTTCCATCGTGTCGGTGCACCTCTTGGAAGTCTTCTACCAACTACCTCATCCAGAACTCCAGTCCTTTTTGGAGAGCGTGAAAAAAAAGATGGTATGCCGCCTATGTTGGAAAAAAAAACTCGAACTCTTCCAATCCTTGAAACTGCTTTCTCCATTATTAGGTTCAGTTGGTGAGCATAGCAATGGACGTAGTGGGCGTTCGGGTACACGTCTTTTATTTTTCTTTGAACTCCTCCTTGATCTCCACGCATCACACTGGCACCATCGTAGCTTTGAGCTATGAGTTTCTTCTTGTCTTCTGGCTCTGGGAGAACAGTATTCAGTGTTTCCAGCACAACAGCAGCAATCGAGTCTGCATCCGTTGATTTCATTTCCGTGAAGCCATCAAATCTTTCCACCACTTGATGCTTCTCGTCAATGTAGTGATAGACTACAACGCACTGTGTCCTAGCGGAAATATCGGTTGTTTCATCCGCTTGGATTGCCACAAACTGGGCTTCCTTAAGCTCTTGGTGAATCACTTCCTTAATAACTTGATGCATGCAGTCCAGTAGCTCATTCTGCACGGTTTTGGACGTGCCCTTAAACACAGTTGCAGTCTTCAAAAGCTGTTGCATTGCACTATCGATACTGCCAACCAAATCCACCAGGTCTCTAAACACTCCTGGATTTAGCGATGTTTCACTCTTGTCGTGTCCTCTTAATGCCAGTTCAAAAGCGCCACAAAAGCGAACACAATCAATTATCTTGGAAAGGATGTACCGGTTCTTAGCTACTTCTTCGTTGTGTTTTTGAATGCTGACTTGGTATCCTTGGTCCAGTTGAACAGCAATGTTCGCCTGTCCAAGCATCTCAAACTTGATCCTGTTATCCAAGTGAGCTTTAGAACTTTTGTGTTTCGCCAATTTATCAGCTAGATGTTTGACGTCAGTCACTCCAGTTTTGGTCCAAGCAGCGTCACCACCAAATAGCATGGGAAACAATATAAGGACTTCCTAGAAACGCTTCCAGAAAGCCAGTCGTTCTTCTTGTACCATTCAGTATTGAAAGTACGGATATATTGCTTCCCTCTATCTCTTGCGATTTGCTGCAGATTTATCTCTGGTTGGTCAGCTCCTAACCGTTTTACTTCCACCTTCTCCTCATAGGTTAGGGTGCCGAAAGGCTTCACAAGTAGAGAGTCAATAGTATTCATTTCTGATACCAATAGAAGAAAGAGATCACGTTATATTAATTTATATTATGTCACAAAATTACTTTAAAATAACAGTGTGTTGATTTCATTGGTATACATTACAGATTGCAAACCCTCATGTGACAAGACTACATCAACATCAAATTTGCACCTTTACGCATGGACAGAAAATTAAAGGCAATGATACTCACCTACAGTTGACTCTCCTTCTCGGGGTATTCACGGCCAGTAAGTCAACCAACGAGTCCAAACAAATCTGCTTCCACAGATAGTTTGCACCTGGGGGGTGATAGAAAACAACAAAAAAAACATTAGAGCGTTTAAGACCCAAACCGTAACTTTTAAAACCTTAAAAGAGCAAGTGTGACCATATAGGCCCCAAACGCACCTTAAAAACCTTCAAATTCCAAGTGTGACCATATACTCACCTACAATTGACTCTCCTTCTCGGGGTATTCACGTCCAGTAAGTCAACCAACGAGTCCAAACAAATCTGCTTCCACAGATAGTTTGCACCTGGGAAGTGATAGAAAACAACAAAAAAAACATTAGAACGTTCAAGACCCAAACCTTAACTTTTAAAACCTTGAAAGACCAAGTGTGACCATATAGGCCCCAACTGCACCTTAAAAACCTTAAATAACAAATTAAAACCATATAGGCCCCAACCGCACCTTAAAAACCCTAAATAACAAATTGGAACCATATAGGCCCCAACCGCACCTTAAAAACCCTAAATAACAAAGTGGGACCATATAGGCCCCAACCGCACCTTAAAAACCTTAAATAACAAATTGGAACCATATAGGCACCAACCGCACCTTAAAAACCCTAAATAACAAATTGGGACCATATAGGCCCCAACCGCACCTTAAAAACCCTAAATAACAAATTGGGACCATATAGGCCCCAACCGCACCTTAAAAACCTTAAATAACAAATTGGAACCATGTAGGCCCCAACCACACCTTAAAAACCCTAAATAACAAATTGGAACCATATAGGCCCCAACCGCACCTTAAGAACCCTAAATAACAAAGTGGGACCATATAGGCCCCAACCGCACCTTAAAAACCTTAAATAACAAATTGGAACCATATAGGCACCAACCGCACCTTAAAAACCCTAAATAACAAATTGGGACCATATAGGCCCCAACCGCACCTTAAAAACCCTAAATAACAAATTGGGACCATATAGGCCCCAACCGCACCTTAAAAACCTTAAATAACAAATTGGAACCATATAGGCCCCAACCGCACCTTAAAAACCCTAAATAACAAATTGGGACCATATAGGCCCCAACCGCACCTTAAAAACCCTAAATAACAAATTGGGACCATATAGGCCCCAACCGCACCTTAAAAACCCTAAATAACAAATTGGGACCATATAGGCCCCAACCGCACCTTAAAAACCCTAAATAACAAATTGGAACCATATAGGCCCCAACCGCACCTTAAGAACCCTAATTAACAAAGTGGGACCATATAGGCCCCAACCGCACCTTAAAAACCTTAAATAACAAATTGGAACCATATAGGCACCAACCGCACCTTAAAAACCCTAAATAACAAATTGGGACCATATAGGCCCCAACCGCACCTTAAAAACCTTAAATAACAAATTGGAACCATATAGGCACCAACCGCACCTTAAAAACCCTAAATAACAAATTGGGACAATATAGGCCCCAACCGCACCTTAAAAACCCTAAATAACAAATTGGGACCATATAGGCCCCAACCGCACCTTAAAAACCTTAAATAACAAATTGGAACCATATAGGCCCCAAGCGCACCTTAAAAACCCTAAATAACAAATTGGGACCATATAGGCCCCAACCGCACCTTAAAAACCCTAAATAACAAATTGGGACGATATAGGCCCCAACCGCACCTTAAAAACCCTAAATAACAAATTGGGACCATATAGGCCCCAACCGCACCTTAAAAACCCTAAATAACAAAGTGGGACCATATAGGCCCAAATTGTAAAACAAAACAAAATATATATATATATATATATATATATATATATATATATCAATTGATATCAATAAATAAATATATATATATATATATATCAATCAATATATCTATCAATATATATATATATATATATATATATTATATATATATAAATATATATATATAAATATATATATATATATATATATATCAATCAATATATCTATCAATCAATCAATATATATATATATATATATATATATATATATTATATATATATATATATATATATATTATATATATATATATATAAATATATACAAATATATATATACGCATAAAAAATACACATAAATATACATAAACATATACATAAAACAATATATATTAATTGATATTTATTATTTGATTAATTGATGTTCTTTATTACTTATTATATTATATTGTTCATGCATTTCTATTACACATTATTTTTTATACATATTACAGTGCTATTTTTTGGCTATACATGTTACAGGATATTATCCTGTAACATGTATATCACATAAAATAGCCCTGTAATATGTATAAAACATACAGGGTCAAACAAGTTCACACTAACCTTTTTTACCCTTACAGGCTTCCATACCTGCTTGCTGATTTGCTAATTTTTTAAAGACTCTCATTGGTTGAAATCGATGTCAATCAAAAATTTCAGCCAATCAGAGTCCTTCAAAAATTAGTATATAAAGCAGACCGTGGGAAAAAAATAATTAATCGCGGGAGGGGCTCCTTGTAGGAGGAGCTCTGTTAGTTTGTTGTTTTTTTTTTTTTTAGAGCGTCAGGTTTTTTTTGGTGGAGGCCTCTTTCAATGGGCCAGAATGGATGGATGGACAATGGCTTCAATCAAGATTGGATTATTTGACCAGTGGCTTCAATCAACATTGGATTATTTGACCAGTGGCTTAAATCAACATTGGATTATTTATTTGACCAGTGGCTTCAATCAACATTGGATTATTTATTTGACCAGTGGCTTCAATCAACATTGGATTATTTGACATGGGCTTCAATCAACATTGGATTATTTTCATGACTATATCCAGAGGACAGAAGGCCAATGCTGGAGGGGTCAATTTGACAGGTAAGTATGTGCTGTTGTTTATTTTATTTTTATTAATGTTTGTTTAAAGCTGTTTACTTTTGTAATAATAATGTGTTACTGTTTACTGTATTGTTTTTCCCTTACCTTATTTTTATTTTATCTTTAAAAGTGACAGGCACATGTACATGCCTGTTACTCCTAAAAATGGAATAAAAATAGGGGGGGGGGTGCTAGGTAGGTAGTTGGATCAGGGTGGGGTCGGTCACGCTCAGGCGCTCATCGGTCGGTCGGTGACCGCGTAGGCCACGATCAGGGGTGGCACAGGCCTAATGGGGGTGAACATCCACCCCCATGTAGCCTGTGCAACCCCGCTCACCGCCCGAATACCCCGATCATCGTGATCGGGGTAATCGGGCGGTGTCATAGCATAGGCCGCATCGGGGTGGTGGTGATCGGGCCTCGGGGGTGGCATAGGGCGGCGACATGGAGGTGATCAGGGGTGGCACAGGCCTCATCAAGGGGGTGATACGATCACCCCCATGTGGGCCTGTGCCACCCCGCTCATCACCCGACTACCCCGATCCCGTGATCGGGGTAATCGGGCGGTGGCATGATGGCATCGCATAGGGGAGGCCTGATCGGGGGTGGCACAGGCCACATGGGGGTGATGGCTGGGGGTGGCACCAGGCATTGCAGGCCTAGGGTCGTCCGTGGTAGTTGGTGGGTGGCTGGGTAGGTGGCAGGCCAGGCAGGCATAGTGGGGTAACTGGTCACCCCTAACTTTTATTAGGGGCTACTAGGGGTTTGGTTTGGCCAGGGGCAGGGCAGGTGCCAGGTAGACTTACTGTGTTAGGCAGGCAGCAGAGCAGATGTGAGTAGAATTAGCCAGGGAGGTCTCTCAGTCTCAGTGTGAGCAGGGTCAGGAAACAGAAAGGGGGAAGGGACAGGCAACTGGTGGTTTTATTGACTGTATCAGTCAATCAAAATGTAAACTCGAGGCCCTATTAGCTGGCGGGCGCTCAGGGCTAACGGTCTGGGTGGGTTTAGATTGTTCTCTTAGTAACTGTACAACCTTCCATCATTGATTGGTCAATGATGGAAGACTGTCAGTCATTAATTGATACATTTATGACCACCCATGCTTATCATCACTGTGATGGTGGGCGGCATGCATTAACGGTCAGGGGGCCAGGCCAGGACTCATTGAAGAGAAGAGTCTAAAGGTTAGTGTACTAGTGTAATATGATCACACAGGGTGCATGGGGCTACAATATAGATACACAGCATTAGTTAATGTAGCGCAAGGGTTATCTTAAAGTGACAGTGTCCCTGGGAATATTTTACTAACTTTACTTCATTTTAATACTGTATTAAGACTTGAATGATGATGTACACCTTATATTTAATTGTTTTTGGGTTATTACTAATACATTGTTGTGTTTTTTTATTGCAGGGTGAAGAAAATATTTGGGGCGGCGTTTGCCCTGACGCCCCAATGGACGGGCCGCCCCTGATTATATTATCGATTGTTGAATACATTTTATGAGATGCAGAATAGTAGGTATAGTCTCTTTCATTTGTATTTATAAGGCGCCACGCATCATATAAATTTATAGTTTTTGGGAACTTTTTTATAGCTTCTGTCCATCTTAGCGTCAGGCGTCATATTAAAGTCACCACCTAAGATGCGTCCTCCTATAGCTATCTTATCCAGTTTCTTTAATACTCCCTTCAAAAATATATTTTGTTTATTGTTAGGGGCATATACGTTTACTATTGTCATTATTTCTCCTACCCAGATAATATAACGGCCTTTACTATCCAAAACCACGAATTCTTCTTTTAATTTTAATTTTTTATTAAACATCATTAAAACTCCTCCTGAGTTTTTTTTATAGCAAGCATTAAATACTTGGGGGAATCTATGTTTGGCCATATGAAATATTCTTCCCTTATCCCAATGGGATTCCTGAATTAATACAATATCTGGGTTTTTGTATTGATCAGCATTCTCGAGATGGAGGCTCTCTTTGATGGAGAATTTAATCCCCTAACGTTGTAACTCACTATCTTCAAACCCGGCATTTCCTTCCCTCCTCTAGGCCCTCCCCCCTGCCTACCATCCCACAACCCCTGGCTACATCCATACTTCCAAACATACCACACTCTCTCTTAAAACCATACCTGTCCAGTCTAACCATTCAATCCCTTCCCCTTCAAAGGGGATTACAACTGCAACCACCCAGTTGTACCCTATGGACGTAAATGATGAAGGGATATGTTAAGTCCTCCATGGAGGTTTCCCCACACCTGTATATCTTGTATTCCTAAATTTCCTTCTAATTCCCAACGATCTCCCTACCCCCCCAATTATATTACTTTTCCCCTACTCTCTCCAAGCCTTTTAATCCTGGGTATGCTCTCTTTGCCTGTTCATTAGTTTGCACCAGATATGAGTGTCACTGTGCACTGGCAAAAGTTGGCAGAGTAGATGCAATAGGCTTCACACACACGCCTGTAGGCAGGCAACTGATATTCAATTGATTACAGTCAAAAAAGGGTTCTTTTATGTCACTGTACACTAGGTTGCACCAGATATGAGTGTCACTGTGCACTGGCAAAAGTTGGCAGAGTAGATGCAATAGGCTTCACACACACGCCTGTAGGCAGGCAACTGATATTCAATCGATTACAGTCAAAAAAGGGTTCTTTTATGTCACTGTACACTAGGTTGCACCAGATATGAGTGTCACTGTGCAATGGCAAAAGTTGGCAGAGTAGATCCATTAGGCTTCACACACACGCCTGTAGGCAGGCAACTGATATTCAATCGATTACAGTCAAAAAAGGGTTCTTTTATGTCACTGTACACTACGGTTGCACCAGATATGACGTATCACTGTGCACTGGCAAAAGTTGGCAGAGTAGATGCAATAGGCTTCACACACGCCTGTAGGCAGGCAATTGCTATTCAATCTATTACAGTCAAAAAAGTATTTTTTATCTCACTGAGCACAATAGAAGCTGTTAGGTGTTAGCCTGTCACACACACATGCTTGCAGGCAGGCATGTGCAATTAGATTACACAGAAAAAAAATAATACAATAAAATAAATGATGTTCTAGCCCTAAAAAGGGCTTTTTGGGTTGCTGTCCGTGCAGCAGATATCAGATGAGTCCTTCAGGTCTGTAGTGGAATCTAAATACACAGCCTGGCTATCTATTTCCCTATTAAATCATCAGCAGCTACAATATCTGTCCTCTCTCAACGAATGTAGCTTCAGAATGATTCTAAAATGGATGCTGTCCTTCAGATGGAAGGCTCTTGAATGGAGTGTATGCTGCTGATTGGCTGGAATGTGTCTGCTGACTGTGAGGTGCAGGGTCAAAGTTTCCTCAATGATAAAGAATAGGGGGCGGACCGAAAAGCTCATGTGTTTGCCGTCCGCTGCGAGCGCGAACATGCCAAAATCACCGCGAATAGTCCGCGGGCGACCTGTTCTGGACATCACTACTATTGATACATTTATTCATTTGAAAAAACATACTAGAGTGAAGAGAGAAATTATGGCACATAGGTTCACCCAAGGTGGGATCGCATATCCTCTGTTAAGAGTGTATCAAGATGCAGTTTTGTTGACGCATGCTCTAAAATGGGTATAGCCTGAGGATAATTATCCATGGTACCAAATAGAAAAATCATCAGTTAAAAACAAGGACTTTAGAGCTTTAATATATATTCAGAATTACCAGTCAAGTTACATAGGAAAAGACTCCTATATTGTTAAGAATATTCTATCAATATGGAAAAGATTAAATAATAAATATAAAATATTGCCTTCCTTAAGTAACCTTACGCCAATCGATGTAGTAGCTAATTATTTTGGAATACCATGGTCAAAAATATGGGGTGAGAAGGGGATTATAACTGTAAAAGACTTGTCTATAAATGAGAAGACGGCAAACTTTTACAAAATTAGTGGAAGGTTAGGAATTAGAACAAATGATTGGCTTGTTTTCGAACAGATGAGGAACGCTATCATTTCTTTGAGGTCAGGGGTGAATTCAACTGACACTATGAAAGGCTGGGAATTAAATATAATAAAGTCTGATCATTCACATATGATAGCTAAAGTATTTAATATTATCTCCTTGGAGTTGGTTAGGGGTGTATCGTGGGCGATGAAGTCATCGGAGAGGGACTTAGGTAGGCCTATACCATACTCCAATGGGGTAAAAGCCTTAAATAACACCAATAGATTTTTGAAACGATAAATAAATGGTACTTGGTCCCTATAAGCCTATACCAGATCACTCATAAGAGTGATGATAAATGGTGCTGGAGAGAATGTGGTATAGCGGCAGTCAGATCCATATATGGTGGGACTGCCCTTGCCTTAAACCACTATGGACAAAGCGTTATGAATTTATTTTGGCTTTAATAGGTAGAAGGATTATCCCTGCCCCCAGTAGTGGAATTCTGCACATTTTTTCAGACAAATATAATATAGCAGAAATTGCTTTAATGATTCAGCTTTTTACAATGGTTAAACTACTTGTCTCAAAATGAAAACAAATAACTCCCCCACTATGGAATGAAGTATTATGGAAAGTTGATCAGTGTAGGGAATTAGAGAGACATTTTATGTTGGTTGGTTTAATATTGCAAGCTCAAAATAAATGGTTAATTTGGGACTCTTTAAAACAGGGTTGAGGAAAGTTATGGTTGTTTTAGGAACTGTCCTAGTATAAGTTTCCTTTAATTACGCCTTCTGCTTTTCTTTTGTTGGTGTTTTGTCTTCTTACCTTTCTATTGCCTACCATTTAACTGGATTATATATTCGTTTCCCCCTAAAAGGTTTAAGGAATGTAAATGGGTGTGGGTGAGTGTGGGGATGAATTTGGTTATTGTATAGCATATTCTTTTTACAATATAATCATGTTTAAATCAACAGATGATATGCTATTTTGTATGTTTTATTTTGTATATGTTATATACTATAATAAATATTAATTAAAAAAAATGTACCATTTGAAGAACCCAAAGAAGTTAAAAAAAAACTAAGATATTGTGCCAAGCTAATCATGAAAGCGTCAAGCAAATAAATGTGAGGAGGGTTATGCCCTTGCTGGGCTGAAGGGAAGATTTATTTGTGAATGTTCATAATGATTCAATTGTATTAATCTGGGCCAAAGATTTTCAGGATAACTAAAACTTTTTCCAATGCGATGTGCATAGTGACTAAATGAGAACACACCAGTAGTAACAGAGATAATCATTTATAATTTACCAATGTAACCTGAAATACTGACCATGAACTCTAGCACTGTGAATTCCTACAAAGATTCATATAAGCCCAGAGTAAAGGAAATAGAACAGACCTTAATAATAACCCCATAAAAAAACAACATGTAACGACTTCTGAAAATACTGCATATAGAATATATGAAGCAGTAAATAGATGCAAAAGTGAACTCTAGCAGGCATGGAAATTTAAATTGAGAAATTAATATAAAAGGCCTTCTGAATGAAGGATACAACAGGTTATATCTTTAAAGCATAAACACATAAGCTAAATTGATCTAAAAATGAAGGTGCATATTAAATACATAAGTAAAAATAAGTAAATCAGACAGCAAAATGAATGAACAATAAAATTATATTTGATTCTATATTATTGTTTTAATAACATACAATAGAACATACAAAATGTGAAATTAAATAAAGACACTGGATTATGTAATTTGTAGTGAAAATTCCTTACTAAGTGCTGATCTTAAATCTAATGTATGGTAACACCTGTATGAAAAGGTAAACCAATCATGGTGCCTCCTCCTAACTATTAGCCTTATTAATTTGTGATTTGGCCAATTCTAAAGGGCTCTATATACTGTAAGCATATAGCATATTTTTTTACACAAGTTTTTTGTTAGTGAACTTCTATCCAAAAGCAAGGTCTTCACTACCTAAAAACTTCTGTAAAAAAATATGTTATGTGCTAATATAGAGCCCTTTAGAATTGGCCAAATCACAGTTTAATAAGGCTGTATGTCAGTGTGATATCCCAGCCAGTGCAGCTTAACTGCTGTGTTCAAGTGATCCCAACCACCCAAAATTAATGTACCATAACGCACACTGCCTGCCACACAGGAGAAAAAAAGACAGTTACTGGTAGATTTGCCAGTAAATCTGGCTGTTTTGCAGCAGGTACATAGTGAATAAGCATTACAGCATAAATGAGAACTAGCAGATACGTAAGGAGTAAACTGCAGTTTATCTATGCATTGGCTCTATTCCAGGGTGTTACGTAGGGAGTTACAGTGTATGTTGCTAAATAACTCCTACAGTCACCATCTGCAGAAATCTTGTTTCCAAGAAAAATAAAATCTGTCACTACCTCCACTTCTTTCCTATTTATTTGCCAGGAAGTGAGATTGCCGTTTGCCATGATCTTCATCTTTTTAACGTTTAGCAGCAGGTCAACTTTTGCATTCTCTTCTTTTACCCTCATCAATAGGCCCTTTAGTTCCTCCTCACTTTCAGCCATCAGAGTAGTATCATTGGCGTATCTGAGGTGATATTCCTTCCAGCAATATTGATTCCGCCTTTGGATTCATCCAGTCCAGCCTTACACAGGATGTATTCTGCATATAAGTTGAATAAATAAGGTGACAATATACAACCTTGTCACACTCCTTTTCGGATCCTGAACCATTCTGTTGTTCCATGTTCGGTTCTGACCGTGGCTTCTTGGTCGACATACAGATTCTTTAGGAGGAGGATGAGATGATCTGGTACTCCCATCTCTTTAAGAACATGCCACAATTTGTTCTGATCCACACAGCCAAAGGCGTTAGAATAGTCTATGAAGCAGAAGTAAATCTTTTTTTGGAACTCATGTACTTTGTCTATTATCCAGCGGACATTGGCAATTTGATCTCTTGTGCCTCTTCCTCTGCGAAACCCGGCTTGCATATTTGGTAGTTTATGTGGTTTACATATATATATATTGTAACGGATCTCCTGGCACCCCGACCGGGTACCCCGGTTGATGGACGCGTCCTAGCTTGCGTCAAGGCCTACAAGCACCGCACCGGACACCTCAACCACCACAGACTCCACAACCGCCGTAGTACACTACACGGGGGGAGGCTCCTTTAATGATCGCAGAAGGTGATCATTGCAAAGCACCAAAGTTGCGGGTTGGATGACGCCTGCAAGGAGTGGCAAGGCACGTAAAGTAGACGGGGAGAGGCTCGCGATGAGCGCTGAAGGTGCTTATTACGAAGCATGAAAGTGGCAGTTTGAGGTGGCCTGCAATGAGCAACAAAGCCGCTCATTGATGGGCTTGCAATGACCACCAAAGTGGCTCATCGCGAGGCCTGTAATGTAGACGGGGGAGAGGCTTGCAATGAGCACCGAAGGTGCTTAGAGGGGGCAGAGTCTTGCATTGTGTGGGAAAAAGCTTAGCCAGCCTTAAAATGTTCTTGCCGTCATTGTTGATGGGCAAGTAGCTAGTATATATATATATATATATATATATATATATATATATATATATGTGTGTGTGTATAACTCTTTGTGTATTTAATTTATATAAAGTAATTAATGTATGTGATAAGTAAATTAAGTGTACAGTATATTATTTTTTCCTAGTTCAATGACAAGGCATAAAACATATATGGCCCAAATAAGGGCAGGATTAAACAAGACTCTGCTGTAAAGTTTGCTTAAGAAAGCATTAAGTTAGTAACAGCCCTTATATTATAATTAACCTTTTTTATAATTGAGCAATAGGCATATGTAGTCCTAGCTTGGGTAGAGTTAAATTAATCTATGCTCCTAAATACACTTTTGAGACCAATATATATATATATATATATATATATATATATATATATATATATATATATATATATATATCATGAAACATGCTTCTCAGATGCAGGTAGCAGTTAAGGGAAGCTACCTCACAACTGTAAAATATATACATTATATATATATATATATATACAGTATATATATATATATATATATATATATATTATGCATATATTTTACAGTTGTGAGGTAGCTTCCCTTAACTGCTACCTGCATTTGAGAAGCATGTTTCATGATTATCACGATCACAAGCACAATTGTCACAATCAGCACAGTCCATTATTATTATTATTATTATTATTATTATTATTATTATTAACATTTTTGGTAACGCGCCAACATATTTTGTAGAACTGTACAGGAGATAAGAACAAGACAAAATACAAACTTTTACAATATAAACAACACTGTTTTGAGCTTTCAAATCTTGTAAAAAGGGCTTTTTTTCAAAGCACCCTACAAGAATGGAAACACACAACTTACAATCTAAAGGCAAAGGGAGAGGCAAAAACCTGGAGAAGAGTAGATAAGGAGTAGCAAGGTTCAGGAAAGAAATTTGCATGCAGGTATGAAGGTGTGCAGAGTTAGAATGTTTCTCATTAGTTGGAGAGGGAAGGGATTTGATGGAAAGTCTGTGTGAGGTGAATGGCACTAGTATGTAATATGTTATCTGCACCTAGGGGTCAGACAATGTAACCTGCAAATGGGAATGTCAGGAGACTCATAGTTTAAACCCAGTTTAAGTAAAAGTTTCTCATGGGAGCATAAAAGAGGAGAGCATGGAAGGTAAGATGATTATGTTGGAAACACAAGGAAACATTTTGGAAAGGATTAATATGAATAGTTAGCAGGTGTTGCTAATAGATCAGCAGTAAGAAATGTGTGTGACTCAATAAATTAAGAGTAACCACCAGGGATGGGTGGGTGATGGAAGGGAGGGGATTGGATCCAGCAGTACAGAAAGACAGAGTGATTCAATATGATATCTGTAAGAGAATGAACAGGGCTTTAGGATGTGTTAAAAATAAAAGCAATAAAAACAGGGGTAATGAAATGCTATGCAAACAATGAGGGGGGGGGGTTACAATGAATTGTAAGAGGTACACAAATTTATCTAGAGAAAGTAACAATGTCAATAGTTATGATAACAGAGATATAATCATAATAATTGTTAAATAGTAAAAGTAACAGTAGCAGAGATTCTTCAGTGTCTCCAATACCTTAGCTTTGGGGATTCATAATAGTGGATCCAGCAGAGCAAAGAGACAGAGTAATTCAATATGGTGTTGTGGGCAGGAGTGCGGCTGAGGGTGCTCAAGTGGACACAGGGTGGCCCTGGTCAGGTGGGCAGGGGTGGGGAAGGGCATTACACTACAGAAACAAAAAATTATAAATACAAAAATGTTTATATATTTATATAGCACTGGGCCATCCCAGAGCAGGGCCATGGTGTATTGCACCACTTGCACTGTCGGTAGATCGCTCTTGCATTTCAGAGTTCTTACATTTAAATACTCTATTCTGGCTTTTCTCAAATCTGATTGACACATATTCTTTTTTTATAAACATATGTTATTAAAACAAGTGTATCCATACAGATCACACATGTAAACAAATAATAATACATAAACATTGAAGAAAACATCAGCAAAGAGTCAAACATGGCTTTTCATTAAATGACAACATTTTATTAACTTATAAACTGATTGTTCTATTATTTTTTGGTTTCTTTAGCTCAATTATTTTTATACATTTTTATATGTTTATTTTATCCTTACATAAAAGGAGAAGATTATAACGAAAATCTAAATTACTATATTCTGCCCATCTTTTCCACATGATGTGAAATTGGTCCTCCTGCTCCAAAGATTTTTTTTTTATTTGGAATACTTAACAAACTTTTATTTATTTTCAAATGCAAGCCCTTCTTGTTCATATTCCCTTTAATAACCCAATATGTCCAATTTATGATCCAGTATCATCAAGTCCAACCATGAGAGATTATTCAAATGAGATTCCTTTTGAAAATTTACAGAATCTCATCCCACTACAATAGAAGTCCTTAGATCTTTTAATGATAGGCCCCACAATTTAGTTTTTCATTGTGCAAAATTTACTCAGTATGAACCACTAAAGAGGGAAATTGCAGTATTTATTTCTGTGTGTATACCAGAATTTAAGTATTGAAAGAATTCTGTATGGCAAGGTTTTAAATGTTATAATTTCTAAGCCTGGAAGCCAAAGGTATATTTCTTTAGCGAGATTGGGGATCATGTCATCTTCTATCTGTATCAATTTAGCAGTTAATTTAGAACTATTCCAACCTGTCAAATGTGAAAGAATAATTGATTCAGAAATGTCCTTAACTGAGGGGAAAGCAATACCTCCTTTCTCAAAGTTTCTCCTTCTACTTTCCAATCTAATTCTCTGTCTTTTTTTTATTAATATGAATTTATTTACTAATGCTTAAAAATTCTCTAATATGTACTTTGGTACTATTTGTGGAATACACTAGCGATGTCCCGAACAGTTCGCCGGAGAAATGTTCGCGGCGATTTTCGCATGTTCGCGTTTGCCGCGAACTGCGAACACATGCGCTTTTCGGTTCGCCCTCTATACTTTATCATTGAGGAAACTTTGAACATCATTTTTTTTTTTTTTTTGTGTAGTCTATGCCTGTCTGCCAGCGTGTGTGTGTGACAGGCTAACACCTAACAGCTTATATTGTGCTTATTTTCAATACTCATACCTGGTGGTGTAACATACATTGAAAACAACCATTTTTTTCCTGTAATCTAATTTCAGTTGCCTGCCTGTGTCAGGCTCACAGCTTATATAGTGCTCAGTGACATAAAACAACACTTTTTGGACTGTAATCGATTAAATATCAGTTGCCTGCCTACAGGCGTGTGTGAAGCCTATTGCATCTACTTTGCCAGTGATCAGTCACATTCATATCTGGTGTCACAGTAGCTTGCACGCATAGTACCACTAAAAAAAAAATGACAGGCAGAGGCAGGCCACCCCGCAGGGGCCGTCGTGGTCGTGGTGCTGTGATTCCCTTTGGCCCTAGAATAATGCCCAGTTTTAAGAGGCAACGTACCCTGAACTTAAAAAAATGTTCTGAGGACATGGTGTACTGGCTAACACAGGACACCCAATCTTCTACAGCTTCCGCTCGGAACCTAGACGCACCATCCTCCTCCAGCTTAGCTTTGGGCACCTCTCAAGTTACCACTCGCCCGCCTGCCGCCACCACCAACACTAGCACCACAGCCGCTTCACTTGATCCGTCAGCAGAGTTATTTACACACCCGTTGGAAGAAATGAGTGATGCCCAAACATTAGTGCCAGAGGATGTAGATAACAGGGATATGTCCCAGTCAGGCAGCATTACACACATGGACGTATGGTCTGATGATGATGATGTTGTACCCGGTGCTGCTTCCTTTGTTGAGTTGTCAGATACAAGTGAAGCAGTTGATGATGACGATGCGTCCGTGGATGTCACGTGGGTGCCCGCTATAGAGAAGAAGAACAGGAGGAAAGTTCAGATGGGGAGACAGAGAGGAGGAGGAGACGAGTTGGAAGCAGGGGGAGGTCGTCGCAAGTAGCTAGTGGCACAGTCAGACAGCATGCATCGGCACCCGGGGTCAGCCAGACAGCACGCCAGTCAACGCATGCTGTTGCCACCACCAGAATGCCATCATTGCAGAGCTCAGCAGTGTGGCAATTTTTTGGTGTGTCTGCCTGTAACAACAGCGATGCCATTTGCAACCTGTGCGAAAAGAAACTGAGTCGTGGGAAGTCCAACACCCACCTAGGTACAACTTCTTTGCGAAGGCACATGATGTCACATCACAAACGCCTATGCAATCAACACATGAGTACAAGCAGCACACAAAGTCAAAGCCGCCATCCTTCTCCTGGTCCAGCATCTTCAGCCACGTCAACCACTGCTGCCCTGCTTGCCCCCTCTTAACCATCCGCCACTCCGTGTCTCGCCCTGAGCAGTCCCTGCTCATCTGCCCACAGTCAGGTGTCTGTCAAGGACATGTTTGAGCGTAAGAAACCAATGTCACAAAGTTACCCCCTTGCCCGGCAACTGACAGCTGGCTTGTCTGAACTCTTAGCCCGCCAGCTTTTACCATACAAGCTGGTGGAGTCTGAGGCCCACAAAAGGCAATCCCCAACCTGTACTCGATTGTGCAAAAGGAAGTAATGGCATCTCTGGCACACAGTGTTGGGGCAAGGGTCCATCTGACCACTGATACCTGGTCTGCAAAGCATGGCCAGGGCAGGTATATCACCTACACTGCACATTGGGTAAACCTGGTGACGGCTGCCAAGCATGGAATACATGGCTCAAACTTGAAGTGGGGGGACCGACCAAGCATCTTTTTCCATCTCCCGCTTCCGAAAATCCATGCCATATACACGTCCCCTGATAGTGGACGTAACAGGGATTAAACCGATAGGAATAGTACTACTTAACAGTACACACCTTATAATAACGCAGACAGAGGCAACGCGTTTAATCTTCCATGCTGTGCAGTGGAAGCCCCCAGACTCTGACCTGTGTATAATCTTCCATGATGTGCATGGGAAGCCCCCAGACTCTGACCTGTGTATAATCTTCCATGCTGGGCAGTGGAAGCCCCCAGACTCTGGGAGTCTGAAGAAGAGGAGTCAGAGGAGGAAGGTGGCTTTGAGGAGGTGGAAGACCAAACACAGCAGGCGTCCCAGGGGGCTTGTTTTCACCTTTCGGGGACCCTTGGTGGCTGGGTGGAGGTAGAGACCTTCAATGACATCAGTGAGGACAAGGGGGTTACATGGCTAGCTTGGTATCCAACCTTGTGCAAATGGGGGGTTTGCTGTTGTGCAAAGGGACTGTTTGCGGTTGTTTGCGGTGCATTAAACGGGGAGATTGGTCTGTTACTGTGAAGCGGGTGTAACCCTTACACTACCTGATCGATACAACATCATACCTGATGTTTTAAAGCATGTTATTCCAAAGAATTTAGGAATGGAATTTAGGAATGTTAGGTGATATATGCCCTTTATGGCTTAAAACCAGACTCTGCATCAACTATGTAATTTTCCGTGGGAGTTTTGCCATGGATCCCCCTCCGGCATGCCACAGTCCATGCGTTAGTCCCCTTGAAACAACTTTCCCATCACTATTGTGGCAAGAAAGAGTCCCTGTGGGTTTTGAAATTCGCCTGCCCATTGAAGTCTATGGGGTTCGCCGGTTCGCGAACATTTGGTAAAGTTGGCGTTCGCTGTTCGCGAACCCAAAATTTGATGTTCACGACATCACTATTATACACCTTTGTACGTACGTTATTTTAGGTACAATCACCATATGCATTGCAGATATTCTCCCTACTAGGAATAAATTCAGATGATTCCATTCTAACACTGTTTTTCTAATATGTAAAAATACTTTATCCAGATTTTTCTTCATTATATTCTTTAAATCATACAAGAGAGTTATTCCCAAATGAGTAATGAATTTACCTTTCCGATTTAATTGGAATAATTGCTGTAATATTCTAATTGATCATTATTAATATTCTTACTTATTATTGCTGATTTGTGTATATTAACTTTGAAATAAGATACTTGACCGCAATCCTCTAAAATCTTATATAACTCCCTTATCGAGTTCTCTGGGTCTGTTAGTGTTAGAGCCACATAATCAGCAAACATATTATATTACTGTATATTTTTTAGTTCTCTTTAATAACTAATTGAAACTCCTTTGATCTTACTAGAAGATCTTATTATTTCCGCTAATGGTTCTATTGCCATGATAAATATTAATGGTGAAAGTTTGCACCCTTGTCTTGTTCCGTTATTCAAGGGAAATTTATCAGTTTCAAACCCCAGTCCACTTATTGTAGCAGTTGGATTAACTTAGAGTGCTTGATTGCTTTAGAACCACACTGCTCCGGCCCAAATTGTTTTAGCACTGCACCTATGAAATCCCAGCTCATTCTGTCAAATGCTTTCTCTGCATCTAATGACAGGGTGAGCATGGGAAACTTGTTCTTACTGGACCATGATAAAATAATTATGATTTTCCTGACATTCAGTCTCATTCAATTGGCAGGTCGCAGCTCACTTGCAGAGGGTCGGAGGTCTCCGAGTGAACTGCTAGCTGCTTTTCCCCTATGTTTCAGAGACTATTCAATTAGCAGAGGCCGAGACACTGAGCCCGACATATGAGACACTGCGCCCGACTGCTCACTGTCAGCCAATGGGAGTTGAGAACGTCATGATTGACGGTACTCAGAGCTGCCAGTGCTCTTGCAGCATCCCAATAAGTAACAGAGACCCATGAGCCGCTAATTAACCCTCTCACTTATGGGGTCTATACAGATCCCCATAAGCCCCTAATTAACCCTGTCACTGATGGGGGTTAATACAGACTCCAATAAGCCTCTATTTAACCCCATGAGTCTAATAGGGGTCTATATAGACCCCTATAAGACACTAATTAACCCCCATAATAACACTATAAGTGCCATGAAACAGTCTAAGCACTAATCTATTAACCCTAACTATACCCCATTAACCCAACCCAGGACCTTTTTAATCCTAACAGTACCTTTTTAACCCTAACTGGGCCTATCTAACAATATGTAGGCCTATTTAACCCTAACCAGACCTATCTAAGCCTAACTGGGCTTATTTAGCAGTAACTAGGGCTATTTAATCCTATCTGGACCCAATAACACTATCTAGGCCTATTTAACCTTAACTGGGCCTATCCACCCTAACTGGGCATATTGTACCCTTACTGGGCCTATTTAACCCTATCTGGACCCAATAACACTATCTAGGCCTATTTAACCCTAACTGGGACTATCTAACCCTAACAGTACCTATATAACCCTACCTGGACCCAATAACCTTATCTAAGCCTATTTAACCCCATCTCTTATGGGGTTCTATACAGACCACCCTAAACCTCTTTTTAACCCCATCAGTCCCATAAGGGTCTGGGAAGACCCTCATGGGACAATTAGAGCCATAATATTAACCCCATAAGTGCAATGAGGGTCTTCCAAACCACTAAATCTAAACTAACTCCCCTATTAAAACCTACACTACCTACCTAACCCCCATTAACCCCCCGCAACCCCACTAATTACAAAAAATAATAAAACCTTAGTTACAAAAAAAAAAAGCTGTCACAGAAAATTAAAAAGCTACATTACAAAAATAAAATAACCTAACCCTATCTACAATATATTAACCCTATCTAAAAGACATTAAATCCTATCTACATACAGGTAAAAACCTAAATTTAACCTAAAATAGAATAAATTAGTCCACTTATCTTGTCTAGATGTCTCTTTAGTGATGATGGGTTTCATGGTGCAGGTTGAACCGCTAGGAAAAAAAGAAACATCAAATTAGTACAAAAATAAACACTACATAGAAGAAATAAACAGTGGCAGATTTTTTCAAGGGCCCACCCGGGGCAGAAGACAAGAAGGACGGGGACATTGCGGACAAGTCCGTTTTATATTTAGAATGTTATTGTTTTGTTATATTATGTTTTTATTTGTATACTAATGTAATGTTTATTTTTTCCAGGGGCCCAGCCTGTGAAGACAATACGGAGGACGGGGACATGCTGGAAAGGTAAGTTTAATATTTAGAATGTTTATTTCCTCCATGTAGTGTTTACTTTTGTACTAATTTGATGTTTCTTGTTTTCCTAAGGGTGCAACCTGCACCATGAAACCCATCATCACCGAAGGGACATCTAGGCAAGGTAAGTGGTTTTATTTATTCTATTTTAGGTTAGAATACTCAGTAGATTAATTTTATCAAGGAAGTTTTGAATATCTGAATTGAGTTTTTTTTTTTAAGTTTCCTTCTTTTTCTAAGTTATATAGGGATTGGTAATAATTTAGAAAAATGTTGCCAATTTCTTTCAGTTACGAATACATTTTATTATCTTGGCCCCTTAATCTTTTAGTTCTTTTTTGCATATTTTGCTTTTTTAGTATCTTGGCTAATAATTTGCCAGCTTTATTTCCCATTTTATACAGTTTTTGTTGGAATTTCCAGACCATATTATCTATCTGTAATTGGATAATCTTTCTTATATTAAGCATAACTTTCTTCAGTTGTAACCCTGTAGCCTTATTTGGAGATACCTTATCTAACCTCTGAAGTCTATACAATTGTATATACAGTTCACTCAATGATTGACCTCTCTTTTTCTTTACTGCTATTTGGAGATACCTTATCTAACCTCTGAAGTCTATACAATTTTATATACATTTCACTCAATGATTGGCCTCTGTTTTTCTTTACTGCTATAGTTTTGGAAATAAAAACACCATAAATGCCTTGTGAGTACACCAAACAAGGGAACTCGACATTCCTTATTTTCATTAGAAGTAAAAAAAGGCTAGATTTCTTGTTTGAGCTCCTCAATCTGTTCTTTTTTTTAAAATAAAGTTGGATCCACTGCTTTCTACTCGCTCCAGTATTCCCTTGCTTAATACTTAGACACATCGATGAGTGGTCTGTCTAAGATATTTCATGGATTGTTACTTTATCTATCAATGACAATGTCTGAATATCCATTAAAAAACAATCTATTCTTGTATATGTAGAATATCTTTTGAAGAAGAAAGTGTAATCTCTTTCTAAAGGATTTGTTGTCCTCCATACATCGAACAGATTATAATTCAACATCAGTTCAGTGAATTTTTTAGCAACTTCTATGGAGTGCGAATCTGGAGCAGGTTTTACAGAGGAGTATCTATCCAAAATTGGGTCTTACATCATATTGAAGTCTCCACATGAAACCAAGGAGCCCCTACAAATTCTAAATTGCCTAACGAGTTTCCTCACAAAACGTACTTGCTGGAGAATATATGTTTGCTATAGTATAGTATAAGTTATTTTCTTGTGTCATCCTCGACTAAGAAAAATCTCCTGTAACAATTGGTGTCGTGAACAAGATTGGTACGCAGACTCAGATGAGTACTGTTGTACAAGAACCTGACAAAATCTAATTAACAAGTCAGAATAGACTCTGATAAATTAAATATGCTGCACACCCTTATAAAACCTCTGCAGATTAATTGTAGTTGTTAAAAGTCTGAAGGTATCTCCACAAGCAATTTTTGTTTGTATAATTACAAGGCTTTAAATTAGTGCGCTCTCATTGATGTCTTGTTTCTGTTTCAGACAATGAAAACTTTGAGACAACAAACCATGAGTAGCCCACCATGTAAAGTAAAATGTAAAGAGTAAGGCAAATGTTCATAAGAGAGGAGTGGGTGAGCGTCATTTACCTAAAGATGTTAGAAAGAAAATAAGGCAGCTTATTGAAGCAAGAGATAACAAGGGAAGTAGGAGCTTTGATTGATCCTAAGTCTTTTAGTGTCTGCAGCAACACCACCAAATGTTTGACTTTTTAAGTATCTGGTAAACCAGCGAACAAAGGGTGCTTACCCACTCGGTGGAAGTATGGATGATGAAAAGTGTGTTGCTGGAAAAACTGTACTTGAAAACCCAGATTTATCCTGGGATCATGATTAAAACATGGAACAGGGTAAAGAAAGAGCAAAGTGTGGAGAAATTAAATAAACCAAATAAGCAAATAACAGTACCTGACAAGAGAGAAAACAAGTGGATAAAATGCCAGATGCAACCTGATTGCCTCTTCCCCCCCTCCAGATTGTGAATGTTTGAAGAATGTTAGCCAGACCCTTGAATTTATTGGGCACTTGCATACAATCTGTACCTGTCTTGCCCTCACAGAAAAAAACTCTTTGATACATTGGCCACAATATTAAATGAAGCCCTTAATCACACTACCCAGGCCATTCGCAAACTGGCCCAGGAGCAGGTGCAAATCTGTTTGGTAGCATTACAAAACTGTATGGCCCTTGATTATTGGCTAGCTGATAGGCTGGTTTGTGTGACCTGCTGGGCAAGGCTTTTTTCATCTTTGGAGTATTTATTTGTGAGGTTAAAAATGTGTGTTTTATGTGTAATTATTAACTGTTGGGGATGGGGTGTGGGGTATAGGGTGGGACTGTATGTATGGAGTGACCTAGCTCTATGTGTATCTATGTGTGTTATTTAATATATGTGTATTTATATTATGTATAATCAGTAAATATGTGTAATCGAAGTTTAATTGGAAAATAGTTGTTATAATAATAGAAATGAATAAAACCGTAACTTCCTGCTCTGATAATTCGCTTGCTCTCTCTCTCTCAATAACCAACCACCAACTCTGGGACCTGCATGCTACTTTGTGAGAATCAACAACACAGTCAATGCATGGGCGTTTGGAACACAACTTTATAATCTCTCTCTGTCAATCATTTTCCGCTAGCCCACTTTGCATTGGCTCTGAGGCCTGTGTAGCACTCTCTAATTACTGGATTGGATTGTAACTGCGGACTGCTTCTATTCCCGCACACTAACAGCTTGCGGTCGAGCGAAGGGTTTATGGTCTTGAGGTTTCGGGCCTGTAGTTGCAGCCTTGCTGAATTGAATAGGTCTGTAATTGTAGCAAATGTCAAGCCTGCAGGCCTAAGGCCGGTATGGAGGCAACTGCTGCCTTGCAATTGAATGAGGCTCATATTCCTGTATACAATAAATGTAGTATATTTTTATCCAATGTGGTTCATGACTTCTTCATCAATCCTAGCTATTTTTTCTCACAAAAGATCAACTTTTTTTAACCACAATAAATTGAAAAATACTTTATTACTGCTAAATATACATAACATCTGGATTATTAGATTTGCTTTTTACCAAAAATATTTTTTTTTTTACTTAACTCAATTTTTGATTAGAACACTAATACACTAGCACCTCCCCTAATGTGGAAGTATAGAGCATAATTACAGAAAGAGTTAGTGCAAACATTTACTACCACCATCTTATTTAACAACTCACAGCCTCTTGAGTGGATATTGGTCTATTCCCAATCATAACCAATTCATTTGTTTTTCATTAATTATCTATAGCCATTCATGCCAAATTTAATATCGTGTTAAATGATAGTCAAGTCATGCACAATATTTTTTTTCTCTTGAAAACAAAGAAAGTACATGTTTAAAAACATATTTGGTCCATTGTGGTAGTTTAAAAATAGTATTCAATTTAAATGTAACACAAAGATTCAAATCTAAACAATGATATCACATTTTCAGTAGATACTAAAATACCTCTCCGTTCTTTGTTGTAGTTTAAAAAAAAAACATACAATTTAGCAACAGTGTAATCAAAAACAAACTGTGTGCATATGCTTCCAAGCATTATGCAAATATTTTAAAAATGAATTACAGTATACTAACAGATTATATCAAACAAGCGCATTTCCCATGTTAATTGCATTTAATGTGCTTATTTCACAGATGAATCTGTTGCCGAAAATTGAAATACAAAAACAATATTACTAGTAACATATACAAAACGTGTACACCATAATTCGCAAAGTGAACCTTTTTTATATGTTTTTTTACCCCAGATGTTCTTTTCAATACATTCAATCTTGTCAGGTTAAAAACTCCATATATACATGTATACATAAAAGGAATAAACATTTGCTACTTTGTAGTCACATTGGTAAGAAAATTAATGTCCATTAAATACTGCATACATTTCCTACATACATATTTTTCATAAATGGAATAAGGGTCATACAAATTCAGATGGGTTAAGAATGATACTAGTAAATCAATCTTCCAGATAACACAATAAAAAAAATGTAAAACACAAGGGGCCTCATTCAAATGCTGTCCGTAAAATGGCCTCAAATGTGCGATTCCTTGCTATGGTGCTACGGCCCCCCGTAGCCCTCCCTACGGCTACATTGCTATTCTAATGTATGGTGTCACAAGGAGGTCCCCCTTACGGCTTATCGCAAAACATGCAATTGGCAGTAAGCCTTTGCGGGCTTCAACCCGATCGCGGCAACTCATTAACTGCAGCAGTCCCCGATCGGGACCCCTGCAGTGTCCCCACATGAACCCCATAATGCAGGGGTCCCAATTAGGACCCCTGCAATATCCCCACATTAACCCCTTGCTGTAGGGGTCCCTGCAGCACTTCAACATTTTAAATTCCCTGCCGCAGGTCCTTAAAGGACCCGCAGCACACAAATGGTTACCCCAAGCAGTGGGGGTACTGTAAGAATTGTAAACATTAATAATAAATAGATAAATATATTTTATATATTCACACAATTATGGGGACAAAGAATAAGGCTTTATATATAAAACATAAAATGTAACAAACTGGTCATAGTCAAATTTAGCCTCCTTAACTTGAATAGTTAATAAAAACTCTGTGAAGTAAGATATAATCTTTAGTGTATGAGATATAGAAAACTAACATCATAATAATAAAGAGTTTAGGCTTAATATAAGCATAATATTACACACAATTAAATCATTTTACAAAATAATTATTCATCACATGGATATAATTAATGATTTAAATTTCACCAATTAAATAATCGTTAAAAACATACATCTCTAAATTATATATATACCACAATGAAGAAAAAAACAAAGTCAGATATGCCTTTAATAATATATGAGGATGAAAGGCAGTCTGCAGGAACTGAAATAGTAAATTAATTGTTTAGAGAGGCTTTAAATAGAGCTCTACACCGTGGTAATGCGGAGCCCCTAATGAGCTGAGATCCACAGATCTCATGAAACGTACGTTGGGTGTTGATGACGTCACTTTGGGCCCAAAAAAAACGGCTGAAGCAAAAGCTGATAATATGCTATAGCTTCTTAACAAAAAGCTTCTATACAGAGGTCCCATGAAGATATTAACTGCTTATACTGCTCCATACAAGGTATATGTAGTGGCCCAGGTATAGAGGGGCCACAAGGTATATTATATCCAGTCCATATAAATATTCAATTGCATTTAGTACTTTGTGGTATAGTAGTGGTGTCTAAAAAAGAACCACAAGGTATAACCTACTTAGTCCGAAAATGATACAGAAGGTGTAGTGGTCTCTTATAGTAGAACCACGAGGTATAACCTACTCAGTCCTAATATGATACAGAAGGTGTAGTGGTCTCTCATAGTAGAACCACGAGGTATAGGCTACTCAGTCCTAATATGATACAGAAGGTGCAGTGGTCCCTCATAGTAGAACCACAAGGTATAACCTACTCAGTCCTAATATGATACAGAAGGTGCAGTGGTCCCTCATAGTAGAACCACGAGGTATAACCTACTCAGTCCTAATATGATACAGAAGGTGCAGTGGTCCCTCATAGTAGAACCACGAGGTAAACAGTATAGATTGCCAGTTTCCAAGTTGTAGTGTTTATCATAGTAGAACCAAGAGATATATTAACAGCTTGCACTTAAGTTTGCAGAAAATATAGTTGGTATAGTATTGCTGAAGTCATCGCTTGTGAAATGGTGGTCTCATAGAGATTACACAGATTGTGACAAATATAAATACAAATTTAATTTCAGCAACATAAATATCTTTATTATGCAATTGAACAATAGTAGGATGTAGTAGTGACACTAGCCAAGATAGTGTCACAAGATAATCACAGTCATTCTGATTAACATTTGTAAGAAAAGCAGTAAAACTTACTCATGGAAATATATGCTTGTAATCCAATATACATAACTGATTAAATTCTAAAACGTTATAGTTCATAATAGTATCGGCAACATACTGACAGATACTCTTAATCTCAAGATATCTTGATAAGACCAACAGTATAAACAAAGAAACTATTCATAGAAGTAATATAATATAGTAATATATTCACTCTTTTCTCATTCTTTCACTATTTTATTTTTTCATTTGAATTTTATCACATTTAATTAGTTTATGTAAAAAAAAAATCACAAATATATTTGTCAATATACTTTGGGAATAGTAAATCATCAATTACACAGATATCAATGTTGCTATATTAAAAGCAACATTTAAAGTCTCACTAGTCACTTATCACATATAAAAGTTGTCAAACTGCGAGACGTCGTCACGCTTTGCGTGCTGCGTACGAGTTAGGGCGAGACGTTAACGCATAGCACTGAGGCAAACCTCACGAAGAGAGGCGACCCGTTAATGCGTAGCACTTAGGCGATGAGCGTCGAAGGCGCTCATCACTGCGACCCTCGCGAAGCGAGGCGAGCCATTAACGTGTAGCACGTAGACGATGAGCGCCAAAGGCGCTCATTGCCCGCGAGCCTCGCATAGCGAGGCGAGCTGTTAAAGCAATTAAACTCGTAGCACAAAGACAATGGGCGACAAAGGCGAAGCAAGGCGAGTAGTGAAGGCAATGAAACATGCGGGACTTAGCCAACAAACACTTAGTAAATACGGGATCGCATTAGCCTACAAGCAGTTGCCAAAACGACATAGCAAAAATACGAGGTTAACGGCCGAACCGCGAAAAGCCCAAAAATACAAAAAACACAAAGAAAATAAAAATAAATACAACAAAAACATCACCCACAGCACGGCGGAACAGCCAGGACATTTGGGAGTGAGGTGGAATGCAAATTTAAGGAGATTTGGACAACTTTCACCACACGAAAATCACCTAAGCGAGAAAAAAAATGGCCACCGAAAAAAATTAAAACAAGGCTACACGACCCGGACCTCCAAAAAAGTCCTACTCAAAACACGCGTAGCACTTTCACACAGGAAAGAACGAACTACAAAATACACTATTACAAATGACGGAAAATGCTCACGAGCCGCGTAACACATTAATAACATTACAATATACAATGGCGCTTTACACAACTACACCAACGGATTTCCCTCGCGCACACAACCAATTTCTAATGCACAGTTTATCATCAGGGCACCAACACTCAACCTGTACATTTAATGCTGACGGAAGAAATAAACAGATTGTTCGCTCTTCAGGCGATTGATTGCTGGATATATTAATTACAAATAGGTAAAGTATGTTAAATTATTCAAGAACTAATTCATTCATTAATGATTAAGTAAATATAGATAAATATATACCTCTCTTTATAATGAGTGACGAAGGTGCTCAGAGGAGCAAAAATAGACGAGACGAGAAGCTCGCAATGAGCGCCGAAGGCGTTCATTGCCAGCTACGCGATGCGTGCCAAAGGCGCTCAGCAGCAGGCTCGCAATGAGCGCCGAAGGCGTTCATTGCCAGCCACGCGATGAGCGCCAAAGGCGCTCAGCAGCAGGCTCGCAATGAGCGCCGAAGGTCCTCAGAGTACAAAAAGGTTTACATTGTGTGTCAAACAGCATTCCTATGGCTTCAAATTTTATTGCCCCGTGATTTTTGACGGACAAGTCGCTAGTTCTAATATAGTAGTTCTAATATAGGTGTTACAATCTATAGAGCAACTCTAACCAATATTTGTAAAACACTAATATCTCCTGCTACATTCACTTAGCAGCTATAGAGAAATTGTATAAATCTTAAGGGCCAAAAATATATTTGTTATAAGCTGTTTTTAAAAATAAAAAATATATTATATCTAAACCAATTACTGTAGTGACGTCCTTGTATTCTCTGAAGAATAAATTCAGAGATTTGTTGGTATATATTCTTTGTTTTAAACTCGGATTTTAATTATAAAAATTATTTTAAATAATTTTCATTAAAGATATATTTTTTTTTTTAAATCTAGGGCCTTATTTAATTAGAGTTGGCTTTCAATACGTACCTCACAAATTAGCCTGATAGCGCGATTTGCGTACTACAAATCGTGTAGTGTTCGACTTGCGTAGTTTCACGCTCATTGGCCGAGATTTGGCTCCGAGGTGTAACATAGTAAGATGATGAGAATTCTTTGCGTGTAAGCTCATATCTCGCAAAATCGCTAAGCGGACAAAAATGCCCCAGCAAAAGGTTTTATGTACTACGTACAGACAACTTAAAGTGTAAAAGTGACAGTTTAACAGAGGGAAAGCATGGAAGGCCATTACAATTGTGTTATACAACCAATTAGTTGTTACATTTTGGAATGTTCATGCACATGGCATAATGAAAAGCCATGCTGCAACTTACATAAAGCAATTAAAGAAACACTACCTGATTAAATAAAAACACAAAAACATCAAAATGATGCCATATTAACCCTTTATTACTCACAGAGGCTCTATTGTGGCCCCCAAAATATCGCTATAATTGTAAATACATGTTGCTCATCACATCTACATTTGGGAACACAAATATGGGGCAAATTACAATGCCACATGGCATATATCAAGTACACGGGGAGCATGTGAATATGTCCTGTTCTGTCTTTCAGTCGTGTCTGACTATCTGTGACTCTATGGACTGCAGCACAGCAGCTAGGCCTCTGACACTGCTTTCCTACAAGGTTTGCATGCTGGTGATACTGGAGTGGCTTGTCAGTTCCTTCTCCTTTGATTTGGAATGTGTGGTCCACTCTGCTTACACCCTCCCACCCACATTCCCTAAATGGTATAGCTAACAGCTTCATTGAAGTACACAATATCTCTTGCTTGGTATTTCGGTCGTGTTTGCCTCTCTGGACTGCAGAACATGCATCTAGGCCTCCGTCACTGCTTTCCTACAAGGTTTGCATGCTGTGATACTGGAGTGGCTTGTCAGTTCCTTCTCCAGTGATTTGGAATGTGTCCGTCCACTCTGCTTTCACCCTCCCACCCACAATGGCCCTTAATGGTATAGCTCACAGCTTCATTGAAGTAAACAAGCCCCATCACTTATCAAACCACAAGGTAATCATGGGAACATACACCACACTAATCTACTGTAACCCATCAGGAAGGGCCGCAATCACACATGGAGGGTTTGCAGAGGCACATGGAGCAACAGCCAACTCACCTCCACCAGGTGTAATCTCCACTACGCCCATCCCAGGAAGTCCCACGCCATTGCCGGTGGCCATGTGCCAAGATGTCCACTCATTCCCATTTGGTGACCTCCCATTATGTTCTGCTATTCATCAATTTACATTAATGTGGATTGCTAAGTGATGTGGGTGATGGGGCTTGTATACTTCCATGAAGCTGTGAGCTATACCATTAAGGGCCAGTGTGGGTGGGCAGGTGAAAGCAGAGTGGTCGGACAAATCCAAAATCACTGAAGAAGGAACTGACAAGCCACTCCAGTACCACCTGTCATAATCCTATTAGGCACTCAGGGAAATGTTCCTACTCCACAGTATCACTAATTGGACTTGGCCTGTGTATTAACCCTTTATTATGCCTCGATTGTAGATGTAGTATTATATGATATCTAATGCTATTAGGACTATTATTCCTCTTAATATGTATGGATCTATTGCAGGTTAACCAGGGCTCATCAGTTTACATCTATAGGAATATGACACTTATGTGATGCATGTGGATGTCCCATAACCCCAACACCATTGAAAACACACTGACAAAGTGGTAACTGTATAACAAAGCTTTATTATTTACACAGACCACAATCAGCAGTGGTCAAGACTGTGCATTCAGATAACTGTATAACAAAGCTTTATTATTTACACAGACCACAATCAGCAGTGGTCAAGAGTGTGCTTTCAGATAACAGTATAGCAAAGCTTTATTTTGGACACAGACAACAATCAGCAGTGGTCAAGACTGTGCAAAAATATCATGGGTGTTGTGTGGGCGGGTCCTGAGAGAGCAAGGGGCCAGAATAAAACAAAGGGGATACCTACAGGGGCCAATATAATAGTCTAGAATAAGCATGATGCATAGCACCTACCAGGGTCACATACGGTCAGTACACCTGAGTCTAATGATAAAAAGGATCTTCACAAATCACTCCATTTAACTGAAGAAACCATTAGAGTGCATGGCACTTACAACTTGTCTAGATCTGCTCAATAGAACAGATGATTGAGGTGGGCAGAATCGAAAAAAATAAAAAATGGTCAAAAAATAAAGGCGGAGGATCAAAAAAACTAATGACAATGCACAGTACAGTGCTAAATACTGTACCAATATACCAACTCCCCCAATTCCCACCTGCAAGCATTACTAACTATTAGCTAGGTCTCTGGGTAATTATTAATATGGGAAAATACCCATTAATATGGAGAGGACACAAAGGTCAGCAGCCAGATTCACTGTCACTTACATCAGATCCAAGGATATGTTGTCAGACTGATATTGAGGTCAGGATCACATGCTTCACTAGTGCATATATTAATGCTGGCTGTCATTAACATGCCATTGTGAGACTTTGCAAGTCCACCGCCATAGCGGTATTAGTCTACATTTCAGCTAACAAAAATCATGTCTGTGATATCTGGCTATATGATAGCTTTAAGATTGTGGGAGCTACATGTTAAGGAGGTGTGTCATTAAAGGAATGTCTACCTGAGAGGCACTGGGAAAACCTTACACCTCATACATTTCCTTCACAATGCTTGCAGATGCAGAAGATGCCTTCAAGGACCGGAAGTGTACTCAAAACAAAACAAATGGAAAGGAAAATAAAGAAAAAAACTAAGACCTATGGGCCTAAAAAAGGGACTGCAGCATTCCCCACTGACCAGGAATTGGTAACATGTTAAACAGAACTCTACGTGTCCACAGAGAAGAGGATCATGGACCATGTGATGGGAGGTAGCCATCTGAGTACAAAATATCACCATCACATAGGCCAAGATCCAAGAATCTCTAGCCAGGCTAAATTAGGTCAGAATTGTGACCAATAGATTGTCACTAAGGAGTGCATTTAGGTCCTCCTCCGCCTGGGCGCAGTACCCGCAACGTCCGCGCCCGGACCCCGTCTCTACCACTGATGGTGGTGGGGGAGCGGGGGGAGGTAGTGGCACCACGTGGGTGGTGGCGGAGGCATGGTGGAAGGAGAGGAGGGGACAGACTGCTGGTGGCCAGAGGATGTCTGTGATGTTGGGGGGGGGGGGTCTGGGGACCAGCCCCGTTCCCAGCAGCCTGACCATTTGCCACTCCAGCAGCAGGTGATGCCTCCTCTCCTCCCTAAAGTGCCTGTTCAGGCTGCGCCTCATGCCAGAAATGTCGGCAGCCATCATGCTCATGAGAGGCAGCATCTCCGACAGCGCAGCCTGGGTCATTAGTGGTGGTGGTGGGAACAGGGGTCCTGCTAGCAGGGCTGGGTGAGGAGGTGGCGGGGAAGGAGTGGGGAGGATGTGGGACCCGGCTGGAGCCAGGGTGGGGATGTTGGTGTCGTCGGTGGACATGACGGCCATGACAGCTCACTGTGTGGGGAAGGAGGGGCTGTGGCATAGTCCATTGATGCTGAGGGCCCCGGGAAGATGGCAAGTCTTTGGAGGAGGGGGACGGTCAGGTCAAAGCTGCTGGGGCTGTCGTCCACTACCAGGACCTCCCCCTCCTCAGAGCCAAGGCCCTCTGATGGTCCTGTAGCCCACTTCCTCCTGAGCTGTCTGCTGTGGGGAGGGGGCTGACGGCCCCGCCTCTGGCTCGCCACTGGACCCAGACCTCCTCATGTATGCTGAAAGAGAGAAAAGAAAGTTACATGTCATTAGAATGCTGATTAATACATTGATATGTGTTCACTCCTAACTATCTGACATCTAGGCCTGAACCTGGATGATTCTCATAATTGCAACTCAGATTAGCTAATATTTGCTAGATTTGATGTATTCTTTGGTTTCTTGTCATGAAATGTCCTGGCTCCTAACGCTATCTGTATTTCGTCTGCGGTCTGTAACTGAATTGGCTGCAGAGGGCACACCAGTACATGGACTCTCTATTGCTTGATTACTCTTGGGGTGCACAGGAATGACAGTGGTTTGTCAGCTTCATGGATTTAATGATGCATCCATCTATGCAGTGTTAATTCCATGAAGCTGACATGTCAGTGTCCTTGTTGGTCACCATGTACATGTATAGTGTGTGTGATGCACATGTGGTGGCATGTTGGTGTAGGTCATATTCCAAGGTCTAGTAGGAATGCTAGGTTCCCAGGGTGTTTACCACCCAAAAATTACTAATGTATATACAAAAAGTGGGAAAAAAATGTAAATAAAGTCTTTATTAATGGGGGGTAACAACGGCGATTACTTTAAAAACAAGGGGTAAAAAATCCCAGGATTGAAACAAAAAATAAAAATAGGCTAATGGATGTGTGGACATAAACCACTAAATGTTGAATGTACTCTTAATAGAGGGGTTATTAGGTCCACACCTAACAGTACTGTGGAGGAGAGAGGTGATTGCTAATCCAATTGGAGTAGTCCTGTCTTTGTGGTAGATCCTAGGATCTATAATACATATATATACAGATGTAAAGGTTCTGGATAGCAATAGCTCATCCTATAAAAAGTCCCAAAACAAATTACTGGGAATATTCTGACCTTTGAATATAAATATATATTTTTAACGGTATACCACAGTATGATTATACCATATTTGCTTGCTTATGAGTGAGGGTAAAAGTGTTTTCAGCAGGGCAATAACATTCTAGGACTATTATATGCAATTAGTGCCTACCCAAGGCTACTTCTCATATAAGAATAGGACTTCTATCTTGCCCATATTGCATCCCAAAGTATAGCATAATAGAAAATAGAAAATAGGCCAATGGATGAGCAGTGCAGAAAAGCCAGCAGGCTAATTATTATTTAAAGCATCATTATTAAAGTGCCTAATCTCATGCATATCCAGACCACAACATTCACTCATTTGGAAACGGACAGGTAGGGTAAGCATACAACCTCTAAAAATATTAATGGCTAATACAGTACTGTTAGTAATGAAGAGGCCGGCGTGCCCTTAGCTGTGAGGCATGCCACGTCATCAAAGGCCGACGCGTTTCGACGTCATCAGACGTCTTTTTCAAGGTAAACCTTTTACCTCCCTTGTAGTGGATAATCTGCAGGGGTCACAACAATGTACCCGCCTCATTCGTGAGTATATACACACATGTAAGTACATACCCAATATGAATGGAAAACAGTCTAATGTATCTGGAGTATGCCTAACTCCCAAATCCACCTTGATCCATCACCCTTGTCATACAGAATTCCAACCAGTCCACAGTAGAGGAGAGTTCCCTGATGTGATGTATGTACACTAGAACAAGCCACCCGATCTGTCACAGGTAAGTAAGCACACGCTCCCATAAACATCTTAAGTACTGACAGTTCTAAACATCAATGTCATAGATAATTGGAGTGGATTACATATCCTACTATGTCACTGTATTTATGCCCCACATTTGTATAGGAATACCTCCAAACACTATGGACCAGTATTGCTCACATCGTATGATCCTGACAAACCACATGAAATGGGGATCAATATGTTGTAGATTAATACCATACACACATACTTTGGAGATCAAGAACCAGTCACGATAACACAAAGCAGAGTCCCCTGGTTATTTTTTCATGATTAGAGTTTATTCAGTAGGATCAAATGTGGATCAGCAGCCAAACCCAACATGGTGGCTACTGCTGACCGGCTGGAGAACTGACTACTACTGAAATATATCCAGACACAGCCTTTTAGACTTCTTTACATGAGACAACGCAGAAATCCATTTTTCTCGCCCTCTAGCAACATGGCATAACCCACTAACAGGCAATACCATTTTATTAATAAGAGATATCCAATACAAATAGAACATATACTTTGTTCAAATCTGTGAGTACATCTACTTTAGATGATACACTTGTGTGCAGTGAATAACGATTATTAGACCATGGGGGTGAGTGAAAATACATATTTGCTATGTCTAGAGCTGTGTACTTGTCTCTGACTGAAAATGCTAAGTCATGGGTCATGTAGACTTAACTATTTCATAACTTATATTGTATGCAAATGGAAAATACTGGTTGAATGCATATATCCTAGCCACATATCACACTAACTGGAATCCAATTCATATCAATCCTGAAATATGAACATCCCTGCAGATATGTAACAAGGATATGTGTAATGCATGAGGTATGAATATGTGTTTAGTAATCAGATCTCATCTTGATGTTAAAGGCAAAATGTTTACAGTGGCTAATTTGTGACTGTAATCCTCACATCATAATAACCTCACAAAGCTGCTGCCATGTGTCAACTCTTTCAACCACCGAGACATGGAAAAACATGAACAGCAACAGAACAACTGCTACATCAATGTGAACTACATAGTGAGTATTTGCGGAATAATATGGCCATGTATGCTGAAGAACACAAATAACACATCAATCACTCTATTAATGTAGGCCTATCTCTCTCTTTCCAGAATACATCACATAGGTACACACTCTGTAGCCAGTCAATAGTATGTCAACATCTATAACAATCAGTATTCTGTGAGGAGTGATCAGGAGGAGGCCTTTCTCAATGGTCCTAAGACCTCCAACTCCTTGTTGCTGGGCCCCCACCTTCCATGCCCGCGGACCCTCTCACTCTTCCACGTTGTTGCAGTGTGGGAGCGGGGGGTGACACTACATTGGGTGGCTGTGGATCAGTTTGAGCTAATGTTGTCTGAGATGAGGAGGCAGACATCTCGGTTTGTGGTTGTGCAACTGAAGGCTGCATAGTTTAGGGCTGGAGTCGGAGTAGCTGCATTATCATGCATCTCTCCTGACTTACCCATTCCTCATATCTCTCCATCCTTCAGTTGTGCCTCCTCATCTCAGCATGGAGAGCTAGAGTGCTAGCCTGGAGGGATCTATTGTCAGCCAGGATGGAGCTGCTAAGGTGGCACTGCCTCTCGCTCAATCGAAGTATTCTTTTAGCCCTTTGTTGTCGTGCCTGGTCATCTCTGTTACACTGGGCCAATATCTCACACAATTGAGTGGGTACTGGTGGCAGAGGGGCCGCAGACGAGGACTGAAAGGCTGGAGGCGTTAGCTTTCTGGTTGGTGGAGGAGAAGGTGAAAAAGAGGGTGGCACCTCAGAGGGTGGCATCACTGCAGGTGGCACCACTGAGGGTGGCACAGCAGAGGGTTATACAGCAGAGGGTGGCATCACTGAGTGTGGTATCACTAGGGGTGGCAATCTTTGTGGTTGGCACAGCAAAGGGTGCCAATCGCTGCATTGGTGGCTGGAGCAGGCCCTGAGGTGGCAGCATGTAGGCCTGGGGTATATACCATGATGGGTAGCCCGGTGGACTGTAGGATGGGTATCCATGGGCAACATAGGACGGCCTAGCATAAGGGGCAACATGGTAAGGGGCAGCATAGGATGATGGCATCCATGCGGTGGACTGCCCCCATTGCTGTGATGATGCTGGTGGCAGCTGGGAGGTCTGGGACCAGGACATGGCTGGTTGAGGTTGCTGGTATGGCTGTGGCCGGCTGGATGTTGCAGTTGAGGGCCCGGGCATCACTTCCCACTCCTCATAGTCCACTGATGTGGATGGTCCTGGGCTCTCTTGGATGTCATGGCCCTCCTCTTCAGGCACTCTTGCCTCCTTCTCCTCTGTTTCTGGCCTTGTGGCTACTGCAATGGAATAAACATATATTTCAGTTGGTTGACATACACAATTGACAGCTATGCGTTTCCATATCCTTGACATCATTGTCACCTGTGATGCTGTGATGACTGTGGTGCTTGTGTTACACAGATGAACCATGGCCTGCATAATAAGCATTGTGGATCATGGCTCATATGAATGTGTACTACATGTGCATCAGACAAGTGCTCTACTGGATCTGCTATGCAGTGTGTGAGACTGACCAATCTGTTACATGTTCCCAGCAATGGTTGTTAATATGCAGCTGAGACATGGCCCAGGTTAGGACAGTATGTGACACACATGCAGTCCTACAGAGTCTGTATCCACATATGACACACAGCCAGATTTGTACTCTCTATTGGAGTGGTGTCCAAAGAAAGGCCTGCATTTGTGGATAGCCATGCTGCACCCAGCTGAGAATATCATTCTCCAAGTCATTTAGTCTAATTGACTCATCTGTGCAAATAAAGGAAATATGCATATCCAAGCCTGTGCGCAGGCCAGCAGGTTTGACTTTGGACACCCCTGCTCTATTGCATGTCAAATCAATCTCGATATAATTAGAAATTGTACTCAGAATCAGTTTGCGGTGCAGCTATTGTCCAGACATATCAATGATAGAAATTATGAACATGATAGGTTTACTACCAGGAATGAAATGGTTATTGTCGCCTCATATATCTTTAGTCAACCATAGGGCTTACAGTGCTATTGTATGTCAATTATCCCTGTGTGTGGGCACGGGTGAAGGAGGCCATATGATTCTTGAGCAAGGGTGGGCAAGTTTGGTCCTGGAGGGCCACATACATGCCTGGATTTGATGATATCCCTGCTGTGTACAGGTGAGTTAATCACCTCTTCAGTCATCCTGATTGACTCACCTGTGCACATAAAGGATATCTTGAAAGGCCAGCATGTATGTGGTCCTCCTTACCCACCCCTGTTCTAGAGAGATACAGCTCATTATAAACAACACCCAGAATACAAGCCTATTTATACATAAATACATACATACAGCATGTTATTTGCAGGCTTTTGGATAGCCCATACCCCCACAATTTAATACAACCATGTGTGTGATGTGAAATGATACTCATGTTGCAATGTGTTAGGGTGATCTGTGTCCACCTGGCCTGGTATGCCTACCAATACTGCTGGAGGAATCCAGTGCCTCATGGCCTGCTCCCATTCATTGTTTGTGACAACGACCGCAGTCCCACCACCTGTACCACGTGCTGCTTGTACCTCCTTGGTCATCTTCTTTTTCACCAGCACTTTGCGGTCATCAAACTTGTGTCTCACTGGCTTCCAGTCCCTATTGGCGACCCCTACTGCTGACACAGCTGTGTCAACTTGGGCCCAGGCCTGATCCCTCTGGCTAGAATTGACATCTCACCCACCACATATGATCCCCTGGCGGGGAACCTGTATCTCCTCTGGGGTATAATTGGGGGCCCTGGGGCTTGCCACAACCCCTTGCCCTACTGATTGTGCCAGGGACACCTGCTCTTCCTCTCCTCTCCCTGGGGCTGCTCCCTCATCCCCACCACCCGCCACCCAGGGATCAGGCCTTTGACCGTCTGCCCCTTCTCCTTGTATTCCTACGTCTGGGGGCACCTCTCTCTCCCCTGCTTTCTCCCTCCTCCTCTCCCTCTTCCTCCTCTTCCTCCTCTCCTCTCCCTCCTCCTCCTCTCCCTCCTCCTACTCCTCTTCCTCCTACTCCTCCTCCTCTTCCTCACCTCATCCCTCTAGATCCTATACCAGTACTTCTCCTCTCCTCACCCTACCCCTCTGATGTCCCCCTCACTATCCTTCTCACCTCTCTTACCTTACTTTCCTCCTCCTCTCCTCTACCCTCCTATGAAAATAAAAAAACGATATGTAAATGTAATACGTAGGTGGATGTGCATGGAGTAAAGAGAAAAATGTGAGTATTATGTGTAGTCACTTAAGAAAAGAATAAGGACAAATCTCTAAGTGGAATAGAGTAAATAATAATATCAAATGTGTGTTCCAAGTAATTCTGGATCCTATAAGTCTATGTCCAGTGTACTAAAGAACACCTAAGACTCTATTTTGGAATATGTAGCAACTTGTTACTAGAAAAAAACTCAATAAACTTTATTAAAGAAAAAAAGGGTGAATGAAAAATATATACAATGAGTGTAATAAAAGATATACTTGAGTATATCAAACAGCAGGCTAATGTAAAGGGGGAGGGGGGGGTACAGTCTAATGAGTAAACCCCAAAGTAATAATATGAGTACTCACAAATGGTAATATAATATAGAGGTCAGCACCTGTCTATTTGAGAGGACAGATGGCGGCCAAAAGTTGCTCCAGTTAATAAAACAAGTGGGTCTCTATGTTTCCCATGGGAGATAAGAGCGACACAGCACTCCCCATCCCATAAGCTGAAGTAAGTTCAAAAATAGGGAACATAGAAAATATCCACTATCAAAAATTAGTGTAATGATCCTGATAACACAGCACAATGCTGTAATCAAGAGACCCACTTGTTTTCCAGAATTACTTGGAACACACATTTGATATTATTATGTGTAGTTCAGTAATTGTGTGTGGGGGGGACAGGTGCCGGGGGGGAGCGGCGTTATGGAGGGTGTAGGTGTGCTGTGGCCTACCACTAGGTGTAGCTATGTGTACGTATTAATCTATGTGTGTGAATTATGTGATATCAGTAAGTATATGTGTTGTGAATTAAGGGTTAAATTCTATGATATTTCAAAAGATCAAAACTTACGGTAATCCTTCTCTCTCACCCACTTTCCTTTCTCACAAAAACCCACCAACGCCTTGACCTGTGTGTCTACCTGCAAAAGCTACAGCACAGTCAATGATTTTCTGTTTGGCTCCTTTTTAAAGGCATACTGGCGTCTAGTTAAGTGTTACGTATTACGTATTACGCGCTCTTTTCACACGCAAAATTGATATGCACGGCCATGCAAATCATAAGTTGTCCGAGATAGCGTCCCTCGTTCCCAAATCCGAAGGCGTATGAGATTGTGTCCCTCGCTCGTAGCTCGCAACACTTTGAATTTAATAGTGTCTAATTTTTCAAGTACATAGGCCTTGCGTTCTAACCTTGTAATTACGAGGCTACAATTTAATAAGGCTGCGAGTATGTGGCAATTCATAACATATTTAGCCACATAAAAGTCCCCCCCCCCCCCCCACACACACCTTTTTTGGTTATTTCTCTCTGTGCCCATCTTCAAGGACACAGATAACAAAAAGATCTATTATCTAAGTTTTCACACTTTGGCTATAACCAAACAAAAGGATCAACTCTAAGAGAAGTGTATCAGAAGTTGTTGATATTTCTCCCAGCACAATTAATTTTGGCTTTGGGTTTGTCATCACAGCCTTACGCATGATGTATTCTGCAATTAAGTTAATAAATAAGATAATAATATACAACCTTGTAAAATTCCTTTCCTGATTTTGAACTCTTTTGTTGTTCCATGTTCGGTTCTGACTGTGGCTTCTTGGTCCACATACAGATTCCTCAGGTGGTGGATGAGAGGGTCTGGAACTCCCATTTCTTTAAGAAACTGCTACATTGGTTAATGATTCACAAAATTAGAGTCTTTAGAATTGTATATAAAGCAGAAGTAAATGAAATTGTATTGCTTTCTCTATTATCCAATGGACATTGGCCATTTGATCGCCTGTGCTTTTGCAAAACCAGGCAAAACCTGACTTTTGTGATTGGGATGTAGTCAGATATTTCCCACTCCACTGGCTACTGTTGTGTTTTCTAACTTTGTTGGTATAAGGCAAGCAGCCCTTTCATGGCATCATCTTATAGGAATTTGAACAGTTTGTCTGGGATTCCATCAGCTCCTGCCACCTTGTCTGGACAATGTCCCAAACTTCTGTCCAAAGTTCTTCCATTTCTAGTCCATTAAATCATTTATTTACCTCTACTGCATATTCACCGGGGATATTATTTTGTATCTGCATGGTCTGATGATTTTCTCTATTTTCCTCAATTTAATTCTGAACTATACAAATCACTGGGACAATGCTTAATTCCTAACTTTGAGAGTTAACATAGAATATTTATTTACTCTAATCTAACTACTGGTTTCTCAAATAACAGAAACAATGGGAAATAAGCATTCCATTGATTTCTGTTATAATATTTTGTTTATATATCAATATGCATAATATGAATTTTTCAAACTATAATTCAGAAAAGCTGTTGGATGAGATGTGCTATCATTTCACAGTTTAGTAAGTACAGAAAGGTGGTTCAATAGCAATTTTTTTACAAACACACATGCAACACTCCATTAGTATGAACAGCTTGAATAGTATAATTATTTATGGTTAACCCAATGTGGTACTCCTAGTTCACTGGAAATGTATAGCCTATAATTAGTTTTTATACAAGGCATTTCGATGGTAAAAAAAATAGTACATTTGTGTTCATATTTGAACGTCTAAAACAAGTTAAAAAACTTGTTTCATGTCCAGAATTCTGAGAAATAGGCATGAACATACAAATGTGCCCACAAAGACTTCACTCTTAAAATCCATAACCAATATAAATATGGCTTCCCTTAAGCAAAGGCCCGCTGTATAAAACAGCTTTGAGCAAAGCTAGAGTTGGATTATACACAAACCAAGAATCCCACCCACGTACAGCTGTTTCAAGGTTACTGCCTCTCATCAGCGTGGGACTGGTTCCTTAGCTTGTGTAGTGGATATTTTGAGGAGGTAGTTCACCACAACAATCATTTAATTTGGTGGGCAAAAGAGCAATAGAAGCCCTCCACCGTATAGTAGTACAGTAAATAAATAGTACATCTGTGTTCACATTTGAACGTCTAAAACAAGTTAAAAAAAACTTGTTTCATGGCTAGAATTCCGAGAAATACAGTTATTAGACTGCATTCTGGGAACCTGACAGGGACATGAAAATGTGCCCACAAAGGCTTAGCTCTGCCATCCATAACCATTTCAAACATTGCTTCTTTTAAGGATATGCCTGCTGTATCAAACAGGTTTGAGCAAAGCTAAGGTTGGGTTATACACAAGCTTGAATCCAACCCACATACAGCTGTTTCAAGGTTACTGCCTATCATCAGCATGGGTTTGATTCCTTAGCTTGTGTAGCGGATATTTTGAGGAGGTAGTTTACTGCAACAATCATTTAATTTATGATAAGCAAAAGAGCGATAGAAGCCCTCCACGTTACGGTAGTACAGTAAATAAATAGTTTTGTGTTCAAATTTGAACTTCTAAAACAAGTTAAAAAATATACAATTTGTTAAGGTATGGCTAAAAACTACAGTGGTTTAAATGAGATAATATATAATTTGCAATGCCATAGTATTAATGCTAAATACAATTTCTGTGTTGTGTATTGTATACAAGATGTAGTAAATATGTTCCCATTTGAATATCTAAAAATATGTTTAAAAACATATTTTGTGCTCAGGAATCCCAGAATATAGTTATTGCACTGCAATCTCAGGGGATATGCTAATGAGTCCAATATGCAGTATCACTCTTTGAACCAATAACCCTTTATACAGGAATCCTTTTAAGCATATGCACCACACAGATAGTTTTAATCTTAATGGATCTCATCATTGTGGTGTTTAGAACTGTGAATCAACAAAAATCATTTAATTTGAGGCATGGAATTGTTATGCATTTATTTTTAGCATTCCCATTTTCTTAGCGGACAGGGGAGTCATTAATTTTCAATGTATGATAGTGACAGACATTAATGCTCATTTTTATTAAGCACCCCAAGCAAAAGAAACAATTAAATAATCTGTGGGTGGCTTATTTTAATATTATGTATGGTTTTTTTTCAGATCACTTGTGTTTAGGTTGAAATGCTGGGCAGCAGCGTTGAAAGGATAGAGAGCACATTGTTTGCAAACCCATGATATACCCCTAAAACAACCATTTTGAAATGGCTAGCAATGGACTGCAATATTACTAATAAACACAACATATGGATCCTCATGTGCATACAAACCTATAACTCACTCTCATGGGAATTAATATTACTTATATACAAATTTGGACCTTGCCCTTATGGATATCCATGGTATCCCAACCAATAACCAAAGGGGTTATTATTAACTCCTTACTATGATGGAGCTCTGTTAGATTAAGTACATTTATTTTAGAGTGCTGCCGTTTTTTTTATGCTCTTCCCGCTGGCTGAAGACAGTATCCAAGTATTTTCAATCAAGGAAACTTCTTCAATCATCATGGTTGTACCTACTAATCCAGGGCTAAAGACTGAGGACAAAGGCATAGATGATCATTGTTGGAGGGTTATCAAGGAGGATAATGTATTAATTAACTCTTTTTTTTACAGGTTAAATTATTGTTTTTGTGTAACATAATTTCATTAGTTTAGCTAATTAATATTTACATTTTCAGTCTATTTTTTTCTGTAATTTTGTATTTGACACATTTATTTTTTATTTTTGTAAGACTAGTGTAGGTAGTTTGGAGGGTTAGTGATAGGGACTATGATATTCCTTATAATTTAAGATGTCATAGTTGTCAATTTGTACCTCCATGCGTATTAGTTAGAATATCATGGGGGCCATCGTTACCACCGATGGACCTGCATGCTAAAGTCGCTAATTTTAGGAGCCATGAGCATCCATAGTCACCCCCATGCTACAGGGCTAATGTTTGGTGCTATAGGGGTCTAAAGAGACCCGTAAAGAAAAAGGTTGACACTGAGTGGGGATTCATAGGAACACAGATGTGGTCAATAAGATATTTGGGATAATAACAGGGCCTTTGGGACATGAGTGATATGGGACTATGGTGGTACATTTAAACTTCCATGAGGAACTGACAATTAATTTAGTGTGGATCAAGCCCTTGGTCAACCATTTAAACTTGATATCTTGATTCTTCTAGACACCTTTTAAATCTAAATTATATGTATTATTCTCTGAAATATTTTCCATTTTTATATTACAGTCAAAGCTATTAATCAAATAATAATTAATTAAACATTAAGTAATGAATGACATTATTTATATTGTATGGATAAAAAGATTTTATTTACATGTTATATCCATTATTTTTTGAAGATGTACAGCTTTTAAGTTAATAAAATTATTATGCTAGACTCGCTTTTTTATGTCCTTGTACAATTTGTGATTCGACTAAAATATTACAAATGTATATTCTTCTATGTTTACCTATGTTAGATATGTTTATTTTGTTTATGTTGTGTTCATTAGCAACTAAGGGCTCCATTCAATTTGAGATACTTAACTTGCAAAATTTAATTTTTTCAACTGCAGAAGCTTGTACAGTAATGTTACACTTGTATTCAATTGCCTTCACTGGTAAAATTATGTATCTCACTCGAAATAGGGACACTCATGCCTTGCCAATAAAGCTGAGGGGTCCGAATTATGTGATGCTCATAAAGTTACACCAATCATTGCAATTTACAGCCATAGGAAGCAATAGAAAATGTTAAAAGGCAACTTAATTGACAATCCTGTGGGCAAGCACAGGACTCCTAACTACAGGCATGAGAAGATGATAGTCCTTCTAGATGGGAGGGAAGTTCAGCCTGGGTCTAGGGACCAGGCTTGGGGTGCGGTCAGTTTTGCGAACAGGGATGTGTAGTCCATCAGGCATTGCTATGATGACAGCCAGCAACCCTCGTGAGAGCTAGCAGGCCTGGTGGCCACACAGGATCCTGCCACCTTGCAAAGTGTATACATCAACAACCCCCACATACCAACACATGTACACCACACACATAGACAACACACACACCATGTAAATGTTGCCCATCAATGAAAGTAATATGTAAGCTTCAAGGATTTGACTAGGTGTAGATGTATAATGTGTGTCAGATATGTACAAATAACACTTTATAATAGCTATCAATGACAAACTTCATTTAAAGTGAGGAAATGTCCAATAGGAAGTCCCTTTATGGTAATGCTCACTTCAGTGTATAAAGATGCAGACTCTGTAGTGATACATGTGCAGTGTAGTGTACTAGCTCATCAGGGACCTTAGCAGCATGTTAACAACACATCTTAGCAGCATGTTAACAACTATTGCTGAGAGATGGTCACTGATTGGTTAGTATGACACACTGTTCCACAGTGTATGTGTATACATGTGCTGCAGAGGGCAGACCGCAGCAAGAATCAATATATTGTTATGAGCCATTAATGATCATATCTAGCCAATGATAACACCACACAATTACAAATAATTGAGCCATCCAGGTTCAAAACATCATGATGTCAGATTACACAACAATCAAATTATCATACAATGTTATTAACTCATATATTATTGTTCCCTCATTTCAGTTACCAGGAGGTCTGAATCTTCAATGGAGCCCAAGGTGGGGGAGTTGGCTCAGGAGGAGCCACAGATGGATGTCCAGGACTGTTCCCACACCCCACAAGATCTGTGTCAACATGAGGAAGAGGGACAAAAAAGAGTATCATAGGGACTGGCGTATTAGGAGGAAGAAGGTGTAAGATTTATGTGGTCAGTGAGGGGAATTGCTGGACCTGTGGCCTTTAACCCAACTGGCACAACCTACAGATGGAGATCTACATGGCCAGGCTGCTTCAGGCAGTGCAGAACCAGAGCACTCTCACCCAACTGAACTTTGACATTACGCAGATTGCTCTGGTCATCTCACCCCCCCCCACTGTGCTTCCATAGCCTGGTCCCTCCTCACCTCCCTCCATGCCCCCCACACCAGGTTTAATCATACGACCCCCTGGTAGTATGCCTCCCTCTGCAACACCCCTCAACTAGGGACAAGGCGTGGTGTATCAGGATGGGGGCCCTGTGTTCAGGAAAAAAGACACTCATATACCCAATTGACTTTAATTTTGGTGTCTACTCAGATATATATATACTGCCAGAGGTTTGACAAACAATATAAAATCAAGAATTTATTTAAGCAATTAAAAATAAATTGCTCTACAATATGTACAGTATCCCATATATAGTTCTCAGCAGCGCGGGCTTGCCAAAAAATGTTGGTAACGCAACGTTAAAACTACGGGCTCGTGAAGTGCCATAGGCACTCATCCCTATGACCCCGCACAACTTAAGCATCATATCTACGACCCGCGGGACTACAGATCAACAGAAAACTCAAATACACAATTCAAAGTGCGTGCCCCGTAGCCCTTTGAAAACATCGCCTGCAAAAATTACGGCCAGTAACACCGAACCCGGCGCTTACAAAAAAAAATACGACCCGCAAAAAATAGGAAGTTAACGGCTGAACCGCACACATCAAAAAACACGAAAAACACAAAAAAAAAACATACAAGAAATATCACATACAGCACGGGAGGACAGCCAGGAAGTCTGGGAGTAAGGTTGCACAGGAATTTAAGTCAAATTTGCAGAGTTTCACCACTTGAAAAAAGCGAGAGAAAAAATGGCCGCCGAAAAAAACCAAAACAAGGCTACACGACCCCTAAGCACGCAAAACATCGCCAGGCACATACGACTTTTACCCAGGAACATACGAGGTACAAAATACACTATTAGGAAGGACAGAAAATGCTCGAGACCCGCGTAACACATAGACAATCGCCGCCATTTTACAACACTAACTTAAAACTAATAACATTACTATTATAAAATGCTGCTTTACCCTCAAGCAACCTGCCTATTTACACTGCACACTTGCCACATTGCTGAAACTTTCTCCTCAGGTCACCAACAGTACAAATGTACATTGTATGCTGCAGGAAAAATAAAAACAGCGATTGTTAGCTCTTCAGCATATTGATTGATGGATATATTAATTGCAAATAGGTAAAGTATATTATTTCATTCTTTAATTAATTATTAATTATTATAAAAAATATGTTTATATAAAAAAAATTAAAAGGGGACAGGCTTGCAATGAGCGCCAAAGGCGCTCAGCTCGGGGCTCACATAAAGCGCCGAGAGTGCTCAGAGGAGCAAAAGTACACAAGGGGAGAGGCTCGCAATGAGCACCGAAGGTGCTCAGATGACCAAAAGTACATGAGGGGAGAGGATCGCAGTGAAGGTATACAGAGGACTAAAAGCCTTACATTGTGTGGCAAACAGCATTACCTGCCTTACAATTTTTTAATTAACAACTAAAAACTAAAATGTATTGTCCTTTATTATGAAAGGCAAATTAATCACAATCTAATGATTTAAAAAATATGTGGCACAAGAAAAAATGATTATAAATACACGATTAACAATAATTCTTATTGGGACTATTGTGCATAAGTATGACTTATCATTAATCCTTTATCTATACATAAGAAGGTATATCAAAATACAACCAATCTTATTTAAATTAATCCTATGGATCAGATATAAATTGTCAAGCGGAACAATAAATCGCTTTTATGTACTATAGATCTAAACACCCATATTAACATATAATGCAATTATATCAATTTCAATGATATACATTAAGAAAAATAATATTGTGAGACAACTGCATATGTATGTAGTCAACTTATAAACAATACATTCACCCTTGTCTAGTATATTCTATAACTAATGAAAAAGTACAATACAGCAGTAAACAACAAATACAATTATATTGTATATATACAATGCAAAAGGTTCAATCACTACAAGTACTGATCAATTAATTAGGTTTTAGTATAATTGTAATCACATACACAATCTTTTTACCTAAATCAATATTATCTACTTCTCAATTTACACTACACACGTTAAACTAGTTATCTCAATTTGTGAATTCATATTACATCTATTGTCTCAGACAATTTGTTACACAATCTTATATTTCAATCCATATTACCCACTCATCAATATATACGATAATCAATATCATAGCAGTCCCAAACTAACTATACACTTCTTTGCGGAACACTTGAGTGAGTGTGTTTGGTTGTAGAAGGATGCTTTTATTTCGGGTCATTATTACTGATACAAATTTTCATCTCTTCATCTACCTTTCTATTCTGTACATGGCTGTCAGCATATCAATATGTGTGAAATCACATCCTGCATCTGTTATTACCTTTAAAAGCATTCCTCAGCCACAATCTATTGGTCAAAATGTTAGCATAATCAAGTCTGGCTACAAAGTAGATGATCACGGCCTATGTGATGGTGATATTTTGTAAACATGTGGCTACCCATTGTTACATAATCCATGATCCTCTTCTCTGTGGACACATATGGTAATGTTTAACATTTCACCAATTGATGGTCATTGAGGAATGTCCTTGAGAAGATTTGGTGTAGAATTTTTCTATTGCCGGCAATAAAATTGCAAGCCAGGCAATACTGTTTCATACACAATGTGAGGCACTTAACGCGAGCCCTGCGAGGAGCGCCTTTGTCGCTCATCACGTGGTTCGCAATGAGCGATGCAGATGCTCATTGAGAAACTTTCCTCCCACCTACTGTACGGGCCACTCATTGCAGGGTTCAATAACTTGCAAGTTTTGTGCTTGGGAATGCCCTGTGTCTCTCTCCAGCATCTCCCCCCAGTCTCTTCCCTGTGTGTTTCTCCTCTATGTGTCTGCTGAATGTTTGTGTGGCGCGCGCTGACTGCCATTTCTTTTATTTTCAAAGTTCTGCATACCTAGTTTTGCCAGTGTAAGTGAAAGTGTCTTTGCTGTTGTGTATTTTATAAGTCCTGCATGCCTGCCTTGTTTGTGTAAGCGTTACTGTCTTTACCGTCGTGTATTGCCTAGCTTTGCTCAGCGTTGTTTTTATCCAGTTTCACTTTTTTTTTTACGTTTTTGTCCGCTATTTTTCTTCTTGCTTAGCCGTTTTTCGTGTGTTGAAAAACAGCAAATAAGGCTCTAAATCGCTTGCAACCTCACTCCGAGGCTTCCTTGGTTCTCCCCATGTGGTCTGTGTGAGCGTGTTTTAATTTATTTTTTATTGTTTTTCTTGTTTTTCGTCTTTTTTGATTTCTGCGGTTCTACAGTTAACTTCTTATTTTTCCAAGGTCGAATTTTTTGCCCAGAGATTCCAAGGTCAAATGTTTTTATCTAAGTCCTGCGTTCCTTAACTGCTTGCAGCTTAAGTAAGTCCTGCGTTCCTCAACTGCTTGCAGCCTAAGTTCTGTATGCCTCAACTACTCGCCATGGTTTACGAGGCTCACAGAAGCGCCTTCGGCACTCATTTCAGCCTAGGTCCCGCGTGCTTCAATGCCTCAACTGCTCGCCTCATTTTGGTAGGCTTGCATATAGAGATGGTGATACCAGTTCTTAGCTCCCTGAATGTGGTCACAACTAAGCATTCCTTGCGAGATAACACATCATTACTAATTGTCATGGCAAGTGATTTCTCATGACAGATAAAGCATAGCTAGCAGATGAAGATCAGGTAAGCTGGTGTATTGTTAAAGTTACAGATGAAAGCACTGTACTGTTCTTACTGGTATTGGTAATATTTTCTCCTCCTCTGCCTTTTTTAAGTTATGACCATCTTTTTTTTTTTTGGAACACATGGTATGTGTATAATTGAATTGGATTACAAAAGTGCTATGCGCATTACTGGTTACTCCTATTATATGGAGTGATGAATTATGAGATTTCTACTCATCTGATTATTGTTACTGTGTTTTAATGATCACATATGACCCTAGTAGATGCTATGCATCATTGTTTTTATACAATATTACCTTGAACTCTTTGTATATAATAAACTATTTATTGTTATACCATAATCAATGTGTCCATGTGTTTCTAGTTTCTAGTTACTGATTTGGGACATCAACATACATAACATTTATAAATACCAATATGGGAACACAACCCTGTAATATAGAGTTAACTTAGAAAATTTTACAAACTTAGAGAACTGAAAGAAAGGCTTGCAGAATGGGCCCCTCCCATATACCAGTTCTACACAGAACTCTATTTATTATTTGTTGCAACACAAATTATTTATTAATACAACTTACACCAAAAACATGCCCAAAAAAAGCGCCATCCTATCCTGACTTCCAATGAGTACCAAAGGGAGAAGCAGTACCTGTCCAGCCCCTACACGCCCAACGCCTATTTCCCCGCTGCCTGTAAGCAGACTCCTCAGGGGAAATAGAGGGATAACTTCCTGCAAAAAAAAAAAAGTTTTTAATGAACATCCAGCAGTAACCTATAGGGCTCCCAGTCTAAAGGATAAACTAGTACATAGTCATTACACTAGTCCAGTAAGGGATGTGATTGGCTGACTAGAGGACTGGCTGGATCAACATCTTGCAAACGATGCAAGGCATGTTTACAAATGTCCACAACCTCTAAGTTCTGTGATTCATCTGGAAATAGAGAATACAGCAGTTATATATTTAATTACTTGTCGATGTGGCCTCGTGTTTGTGGGTAAAACCACCAGGCAACTCTGCAGAGTGCTAGAACATGTTAACTCCATTAACAACAATATGTATGTGACAATAGCTAGACACATTAATCAACATCATGAAGGTGATATCATGGCCCTAAGGTTTTGTGGAATTGAAAAAAATCGCCCTGTCTAACAGGAGGGGAAATGTGGAGTCAAAACTTCTACAAAGAGAGGCTAGATGGATTTCCCATTTGAAGACCCTAGCTCCATGGAGTTTTAATAAGGGATTCATCTTCACTCCTTTTATTTAAAATCTTTAAATCTATTTAAAATTGATAAAATTCCAGTATACATCCATTAACAATACATTTTTTATTACTTAATTGAGCTCAGTATTCTTTTACCTATAGGTGTGTTGTTATACTTATCTAGAATTAGTCCAGTATCACTTCATCACAAGAGGTTGTCAGCTCCATCATTACTTAGACCTTGGCTCCATGAGCAAAATAATTATATATGCTCTCTAGGAATATCCTTATTACAGCATTATCTGCTTATATTACTTCAGTGAAACACAACTTGTCCAAGAGGGGTTAAAAAAATAGGCCCCTAATGTACAGAGTACTAATCATTGTGTTAACTGTGTAGCAATAATTATAGGGGTCTTATGTAATGGTATCATCATTTTAAAACTTCAAAATTTATAAAGTAACCCTATCTCACCAGTGTATATAGTAATGTAAACTTAGTATATAATTAGTAATATTAATATATCACTCTCCAGTTTAAAAACATATTTTTAACTCAGTAAACTACTAGTCCTGCAGCCCTGCCTGATCTACACACATTATTTCTTTAAGAGGCAACTAATAAAACTGTATTATTGCATTCCTGTGAAGATGATATTGCAAATGTGAAGACGAACTGCAATGGTGTGGGACTTCACAGAACAGGTGTAGCCAAGGTACCCATTGATGGAAGTATTTTTCCTAGGTTTTCTTCTGAATCTCCAAAGCCTCCTTGTGTGGTCACAGGCCTCCCTCAATAGCTAATACACAATGATGCAATACCCCCTGTCATGATTTGTCTCTATATCCTGCACTTATAATAATCTTCCTTACAGACTCCCTATGATAATCCAGTGCCTGGCCTGTGTCATGTTGTGGTATACATGTGGTGTTCAGCTCCATTATGTATTAGGATCCATAGTTTTAATGAATATTATTTGGAGTGTGGCTATCCCTTTAATAGTGAATGCATTAGAGAAGCTCTTGTGGGTGATTAATATTAACCTCTTGTGTCTTTGTTACATCTGAGGTTAATATGTGTTATGTGGATAAATTATTGCCAATATTTGATGTTCGCAACATGTATACTGACTCAATCATGATCATTTCTAATAAATTTTTGGATATGGTATTTGTGCTTATGGGACTGTTACATATTAATTTCTAATACAGTTACATGCAATTGTATACTTTGTATTACTGTGCTGTTTCTTTAACTGTTTTGAAGGTCTCAGCAATGCTTTTGATGTTCTCAATATGATTAATGACTCAGACATATTAAAGAAAATATTCTATGTGCACATTGTGTCAAGGGACTGTTAAGCATTACATTCTAATGAATGGACATGCTTTTGGATGTTTTTTTTTTGTGCTTTGCTGTCTATTTAACTGCTGTTGCAGGTCTCAGAGAGGCTTTTAAATTAATTTGTGGCTGCTCTGTAGTGTTTGTAAATATTTTCCACTATATTATTACAAGTCATACGCATTTTGCAAGTGCTCAATAGCGTTTCAATTGAATTGTGTCTTAGTGTAAAACTTTGAAAAAGTAAGCCGAAATATTACGGTTGTCAGAAAATCAATGGCAAAGCATACTGTAGTGCACAATCATTCAGCCCGTATATATATATATACTAGCGACTTGCCCGTCAAAAAATGACGGTCAATAAAAATTAAATGTTGTGAAATTTGTTTGCAACACAAAATGACTTAGCTATATTTGTCACTTTTTTTTTCTTAAAATAAATACAAATTTTTTTTTTCCTTTTTTTTTTTTAACTTTCAACTTATATTTCACCAACAGATTTTTTTTTTTTAAATCTTCAGTCTTTTAATTGTGATATATATAATAACAATATAATAATGTCTTTCTTTTTAATGCATACATATTGTAAAGTCTAACATGAAACTTTGTAACATGCAACTTGTATATTAAACATTCATTCAATATTTTTTTTAACAATACTAACACATTTCAATACATATTTATCACTGAGTAACTACGGACTCTATTAACTTAGAGTAAGTACATTTTTTTAACAATAACATGCTTTTTGTCATTTGTAACTTTTTTGTTAAACTCTTTTTAAACTAAATTCGCATTGAATCCAGAGGAAGGCAAACAATAAAACCCCCCTATTGAAACTTGGCCAATTGTATCAAAGAGAGAAAAAAATTAATTCCTTCCTGACCCCATTAACTCGCAATCGGATTACTCCCTGAATCAATACTTTGTCTTTAAATAATACATTTCCAATTATAACGAAATGCTTCAACTTTATACTAACAATACATGTTTGACTATACCACATATATATTTAACAATATTTAAAAAAAATTGAAAATACACATATTTAACATCTGAAATTGTAACATCAAACAATAACATTCAACTCTTGTAAATCCTGAAAAATGCATTTCATTGTTTTGTGGGGCCAATCATGTTAATATGAAACTTTGAACCCATTCCAATCTGTTTAAGGATATTTTACTGTTGTTTTTGTAGTAATTTTTTTAATTTTTCTGTTTGTCCTTTCTGCAAATATCACATCGATTTTCATAAGTGAGTGAGTCCCAGAGTACTTTAATTTTGTACTGGAAGTCAAACCCCTGTTCTCTATGTTTTTTTGTCCATTCTTTAGATGTTTTACTTGAAATATTGTTTTTGTGCAATCATATTGAGTACCATAAAATGTTGGCATTAAAATGAAACCATTATTTCCTCTATATTTCCAACACCTCATAGTAGACAATGTTTTTGGTGTAAACACATCCATCGTCCAATAAATGACCCTGAGTTTTGTTTTCTTCAACATGCACTTTAATTTCTTTTGGATTAGTGCACCTTGAAAAAGCCACATAGAGTTGTCCATGTGCAAAAACTGGTTCCTTTAAAAAAATCCCAACCGACTTAAAAGTTTGTACTTGGGATTTATTGATGGTCATGGCAAATGCCATGATAAGTGGAAATTGTCTCCTTTGAAGGACAAAAGGCAAACTACTCTCACTTGGAGCTAAATCAATTCTTGGTATAAAAACTCGTTCACCTTTATGGGTCCCAGTTATAATTTCTGCATGTATACAATTATCTTTTAACTCATGCACTATTAATCTGGTCCCATTACAAAGTCCTTTTTTTGGATTCATATTTCGCAATAACATGACAATTGTGCCTTTTTTCAATTGTAAAATATGTGTTGGCATTGCAGATGGTGTTAACAAATTAATAAATTTGATACTAAAATGCGATTCACTGTCTTTATCATCAGACATAATCGAATCTGCACTGTAATTATTCTTTTGCGGTGCATTGATGTATTTTAAAATTTCATTATTTACATTCAAGGCATCGATATTTTTTGATGTTAATATCACTTTGTTTGCAATGTCTGAGTAATCCTCATTATTAAGAGTGTTTAGAAATATGGCTGATATGAGTGATTCATTGCAAACCATTTCTGAAGGAATTTCAATGGTATCATTTGGTAAATGCTGTATTTCTGGATGTTTTCCTTCTCCGATTTTAATGAGCCAGTCATTGAATTCATTTTGGCCTTCAGATCTCATATTTAATTCTAATTTGAGATGTGTAAATATTTGCCACAGTTTACTGGTCTTAATACATGTTTCAATGATCTCTGTTCTATTTCCGTGTGGCACAACAGGTAATGTTTGCCTAAAATCTCCTCCTAACAGCATCACCTTTCCACCAAATAACAACTGGCAGCTTAAATCCACTATGCACAGTTCTCCCACCATCTAACAAAAGTGCAGCAATTCCAGTTGTTGCAAATGGCATAGCTATCTGACCCTGTGATCGAATATAACTCATCAAACAATTGTACAGATATGTTTTTCCTGATCCACCTGGGCCGTCTAGATAGAAATACCGGTCTTTGACCATTTCATCATCTGTAGCATTTGTGATGGCATGAAATGCTTCTAACTGTAAAGTATTTAAAGTTGCCAGTTTTTCTTGGGTTTTTTGTTTTTGTAGCTCAGTGTCATAATAAGCAAAATTGATGTCATCTATAAGTCCTGGATCTGGTAAATTAAAACTTGCACAATTTAATCCATGAGCCAACAATATTTCTTGTATTTCCATCAATGTTTTTAACAGAGCTATTGGTTCTCTGTAAGGTTTCAAGAAATCTTCTGACATGTTTAATTTAAATGTTTCCCACAAAGTGAAAGCATCAGGTACATTGCAAAATATGCAAATGAATGCAAATTGTTGTCTCATTTGCTTAGGCATTTGACATAGTGCTGCTTCTTCCAGACACCTCTCCCATTCTGTATCATCAGCTAGGAAATTTTGATGTCTTGCAGCTAATAGAAATGTATCATAAACTATGTCATTCACTGTATGTAAATGCTCAAAACTCTGTGCACCGGGAACATGTAGCAGAAGTAATCTTAAGCTGAAACGTTCAATGTCCCTTGGACTGATGGTATAAATCCGTGGTATAATTTTATGTGCATCTCTTCTTCGTTGTCGCCATAGACCATTTACAAATACATAGTGATATGGTATCTCTATGTATAAAAATTGTCTGGCCTGCGTATCCTGACAGTTTAATTTAAACCATGCAGTAAGTGTGGTATCTCTGTCTTCACTTTGATATAATGCAGTTCTTTCATTTCCTGCAGTAAAGCAAACCAACTGACTTTGAGGCAAATGTACAGCTAAACGATAGATAGCATGTGACCCATCATGCATCTCAAATTTCAAAAGGCGCCACATTGCTTCAGGAGCACTCATATACCGAGCATCTAAATAATTTGTTAGTTCATCATGTAAAATTGGATTTTCATCTTCATTTGCAGCACCTTGTACAGCAACAGTAGCTGCGTCCTTTCCTTTGTATATATATTTATACACATACTTAATTGATTTAATGGAAGTGCAAGCTTCCACATTGATGTGTGCATTGTACTTGATGAGCAAATGTGGATTGTATGGAACGACAAATCTATTATCAACCTTTTAGCCACGGATAATAGCTGTTTGTCCTTGTGTTCTTTTATACAAAGGATATCCATCACAATTTGCATAAGTTTGCATTTGAAATTGTTTTGGAAATTCTTTCGTACATTTTTTATTTTCCATACATGGTGAATTCGGATTCATCTCTCCACATGGGCCATAAATCATTCTATGTGTAACAATCTCCCAAAGTTTTGTATATTTTTCTTGGTCTGGCAATTGTGCAGAAATTACTGAATCCACTCTCTCTGCAGTGTTCGACTTGTCTTTTTCCTGCAGTATTAAAAGTATGTGAGCATGTGGCAATCCTCTTTTTTGAAATTCAATGGTGTAAACAAAAGCCACACATTGTCCAAATAAGTGTGCTTTAGTGATATCATGTATTAATGAATTGAGTTTGATTTTAAATACTCTTGCCACTAAATCTGGTCGGTCAGAAGTAGTTTGTCCCAGATTAAAATTTTCCTTGATCTCTGGCCATTGTGGATTACATGTGAATGTAGTAAATAAATCTGGTTTTCCAAATTTTGTGACAATAGCCATGGCATCATTATACCTTTCTCGCATATTGCGAGGAGATCCTTGGAAATTGAATGGCAAAATAATTGCTCTTCCAGCTGGAATGTCTCTGTTGGAAGCTAAATCTGCCACATAATCCATTAATCCACAATACTGTTCTACTCGTAATTTATTTTGTTGATATTTAATGAAATTTAGATTATTGGCTTCAACTTGTAAATATGAATCAATAATCCATTGTTGAGTGAGTTTGCCTCCATGTAAAATTGGATTAAAACAATCCCGGATAGCAGTTTGTGCCACTTTAAATTCCAGCATGGAAATTTTAGATCTAATACGAAGTTTAGTATTGGGATAACTTTCCAATTGTAATTTCGGTTCCCATCCAGGTTCCCATTTGGAAAGAAAATGGGATATGTCATTGGATCTAAATTACAGCTTAATATATTGATGTTAATAAATGGTTGTTCTTCATTGCGTGGATATATTCTAATATCCCGCTGAAAAGGTGGTTCACCATCTTCATTTTTAAACACCATGGCAACCTCATTTACTGTAGGTAAATTATATCTTCTTTGATCAGTGTTGCGATCTCTTTTTAACACGATATTTACTCTTGGTATAGGCAATTGATGTCTTTCAGCATGTTCCTGTTGTTCTTTTTCAAGCTGTGCTAATTGTTTGTATGCTTGACTATATGGGTTTTTTTGCATAATTTTATCCAGCTGTTCAAAGACTATGCGCAAACACTGTTTATTTTCTGGAAGTGTCATTCTTTGTTCCACAGCTTCCATTGTATCTAAGACATATAACTGTGCAAATTTCCTTTGCTCTCCTTCTTGTGGGTGTAAATGTGAAGTTCAGTGGTAAATTTGACCTTGAACTCTAAAACAGTAAGGACCATGTCCTGGTACATTTTCGGCTAATGTTGCACCCATTGAAGCAAATGAAATTGCACTGTTATAAGACCTTATGTTTTGTTTGAAATTATTATAATTTGGAAATGTTGGATCGCTCATAATGCATTCTAAATAATTTGGAAATGGGTGTCTTAGTGGAAGTTTCACCTTTCCTTTCTGACAGCAACTAATGACATTTCCGTCAGTAGGTCTTTCCTTTATAAAATGATAGGCCCCACAAAACTGACAAACCACATTAAGTAATCCACAATAATGAGTATCTACTTGTACTGCAGTAGTAAACACATTGTCATGCATTTCTTCAACATAGATATCAGACCCACTTTCTATATGTACATTGTTTTCTTGTGTGTCTACATTTAAGTCATTCTGCAAAATAGAATCATTGGACAATGTTTCACAGAGATGTTTTTGTCTACTTTTGCGTTTCTTGGAAGCCCCAACACACTCACTTGCGGCTTTCTTACTCATCTTTCTTTTATTTAAAAGTCTCTGTCGATCTTCTTCTCGCAAGCGTTGTGAAGTTTACGGTGTCTGAGCATCTCTCCACCTTTGCTTCCTTTACCTTGCCAATCTTCTTTTGCTTTCAATTTTGTCTTCTCCATTCTCTGCCATTTTAATCTGTAATTGTAAATAGAGATGTAATTATTGTTTGTTCTTTGTTTTGTATACATTTTTTTCCCTTTTTGTACTGTTCCATTAAAGTAGATGAATAAACTAATCAAGCATTTTAAAATGTTGTACTTTAGAATGAAAGAAATGAAACCATTTTTCAAAGTATTTTATTGACATATATTAAATAGGAAATAGCTGCACATATCTATATTATTATCCTTCAATTCCATTCCTTTTTGATTGAATTCACTGCATACCATCAATTTCTATTTTTTGCAAGTGTTGTAAGCTTCTTTTTTTTTAAATATTATTATTAATTAGTATTGTCTTTTCAACTTTTTTCAAGTTATGACTAAATATCATACGTTAATGACTCAATAAGTACTCTCCATTTTCACCAAATATAATATAGCCTTTTTCTATGCATCACTACAAAATTAAATGTTATACCTGTGAAGATGATGTTGATGTTGTTCAAAGGCTGCAAACGTCACGCTGTGTGTTGATTACCTTGCAGATCCAAAGAAACTGTTAAATCAAATTGAGTATATTTTTAATCTTTTGCTTTATCGATATCATTAAATGAACATCCACAGACATATATTTGGCTTCATTAAAAACCTAAAAGCATATTTTTTAATATCTTGCTGTAGTAATATCATTCAAATTCTGTACCTGTCAAAATTATCCTTATGATGTTCAATGTGTCCAAACGTCACTATCTCTGTTCATTCAGCAACAGTTCACTGCAATTATCCAAAATAGTAAAATTAATGTATAATTAGTGATGTCGCGAACCTAAAATTTTCGGTTCGCGAACCGCGAACGCGAACCGCCGCAAATGTTCGCGAACCGGCGAACATCGGCGAACCGCCATAGACTTCAATGGGAAGGCGAATTTTAAAACCCACAGGGACTCTTTCTGGCCACAATAGTGATGGGAAAGTTGTTTCAAGGGGACTAACACCTGGACTGTGGCTTGCCGGAGGGGGTCCATGGCAAAACTCCCATGGAAAATTACATGGTTTTAAGCCATAAAGGGCATAAATTACCTAACATTCCTAAATTGTTTGGAATAACGTGCTTTAAAACATCAGGTATGATGTTGTATCGATCAGGTAGTGTAAGGGTTACACCTTACATGACTGGGGGTCTATAGGTGACATTAGTACTGACCTTTATCTGACTGGGTGTCTATAGAGTGACATTAGTACTGACCTTTATATGACTGGGGGTCTATAGGTGACATTAGTACTGACCTTTATCTGACTGGGTGTCTATAGAGGGACATTAGTAATGACCTTTATATGACTGGGGGTCTATAGAGGGACATTAGTACTGACCTTTATCTGACTGGGTGTCTATAGAGTGACATTAGTCCTGACCTCCTGCTGCAGTATTATTACTCCCAGTACTCCCAGGCTTGCTACTATTAGATATAATAACCTCAGTTTTGTTTCCTTATCTGTTGGTAACATCAAAATATGATTATTAAATATTTCATATTTGTTTTTTTTTTCTCCCAAAGTGAACCCCTTTGTGTGTGTCCCACAGATGTGGCGTTTCCGCTCTGCGTATGTTGGATTTGCACCGCTCAAAAAGTATGAAAAGAGATCCCCCCCCTTGAAGCCCATTAATGACATCATCAGTAAATTGTATGCAACTGATTCCAGTGTTTAGGGTATATGACCCAATACTGCGATCATATCACTTATGACAAAAATCCATATTTGTCGTATTATTCAGACGCGCGTGCATCTTTGTGTTACATTTCCTGATACTTTTATTATCTTGATCTTTATATATTTACTAGCGACTTCCCCTTAAAAAAATGCCGGCAATAAGATTGTAAGGCAGGTAATGGTTTGGACGAGACATTCATTTTGTTGGCGGTCGGAGATCCTTCGGCGCTCATTGCGAGGCTGTTGGTTGTATTTTTTTTCTGATAGGCGCTTTTGCTGTTATTCTTTGGTCGGCAGTGATGTGTTTTTTGCGCTTATTGCAAGGCTTTGTATGCTATGAGCAGCGTTGGCGCTCGTTGTGAGGCGCGCAGTGAATGGCTTTTATGTTTAATGTGATAATGTTTTTTTTGTGTATATGTATTTTTGTATGCTAATGAAATAATTACTAAATGAATATACTTTACCTATTTGTAAGTAATATATGCAGGAAGCATTGTGCTGAAGAGCTGACAATCTGTTTTCATGTTCCTGCAGCATACAATGTAGGTTTTCAGTGCTGTGGAGCTGCTGTGTAAGTGTCAGCAATGTGTGCAGTGTGTAGTGTAAATAGGCTGCGTGCGTGAGGGGAAGCCGTTAGGGTAGCTGGGTACTTCCGCATTGTGTAAGTTAGTGTTGTAAAATGGCGGGGAATGTGTATGTGGTAGACGGGTATGGATGATTTAGCGTCCTTGTTAATAGTGTATCTTTACCTCGTACGGCTTTTTAGGAAAATCCGTATGTGTTTTGCGTGTTAAGGGTCCTGTAGCCTCGTTTTCTTTTTTTCAAGGGCCATTTTTTCTCTCACTTAGGTGATTTTCGGGTGTCTAAACTCATGAATTTGGACTTAAATGGAGGTGTAACTTCACTTGCAGAGGTCCTCGGTGCCCGCCTTGCTGTGGGTAAGCTTTTTATGTGTTTGTTGTGTGTATTTATTGTGTTTTTAATGTTTTTAAGTGCGTGCGGTTCGGGCGTTAAGGTCGTATTTTTGTGAGCTCGTAATGTTTTTTTCTCTAAGTCCCGTATTTTTGGATGGTAAGTCCGTAAATTTGATGGTGTAAGTCCCGCCTGCGGCTCATTGCAGCCTACGTGGGAGCCTTCGGCGCTCCTTGCCAGCAACTCTGGCCCTCGCTTCGCAAGCACGCAGCGTTAGCAACAACCCGCCTGCTCACAACTATATATGTGATATCTGTAATGTCTTCCCCAGTTGGCACTTGTAAATCGGCTAAGCGACAAAAAAAAAATGAAAACGAGGCTACACAACCCCAAACCGCGCAAAACATCGCCAGCCATGTACGACTTTTACCTAGGAACGGACAAGGTACAAAATACACTATTATAAATAATGGAAACTGCTGGCGAGCCGCGTAACACATACACAATCGCCGCCATTTTACAACACTAACTTGCAACTAATAACTCGGGTCACCAACAGTCCAAATGTACACTGTAACTGATTGTTAGCTCTTCAGGTTATTGATCACTGGATATATTAATTACAAAAGGGTAAAGTATTTTAGTAATTAATTAATTCATTATTATTAAAAAAAATATATATAAAAAAATACGCTTAATAGCATATTTTACACTGCGGTTACTTTACATACATTAACGCTTCGCACTTCCTAATACATTTGTTCATTCACAATAGTTATTATCGTGCATTCATTTAATAAATATTAATTAGTAATGAAAAATAAAAATGTAGACTTTACACTACACTAAAATGTTTTACTTTTTACTCTGCAGTTATATATCTGGATTACTGCTCATTGGCTGCCAGCGATAGCACTCTCAAAGCAGTTACAAATCTAAATCACTTTATTATGCTCTGAGACCTGAATAAATTTTTTAATTTACACTGCACAAAAAAAATTATATATTTAACACTGTACTTATATAACTGTCTTTGCGATGAGCGCCGAAGATTGATCGTTACAAAGCACGAAACATGAAGGACACGAGGGAAGAGGCTCACAATGAGCGCCGAAGGTCCTCAGAGTACAAAAAGCATCACATTGTGTGGCAAACAGCATTGCCATGGCTTCAAACTTTATTGCCCCATCATTTGTGCCAGGCAAGTCGCTAGTGATATAATATAACATAATGCAATACAATATTATACAGTACACATGGGTGTTGGAACTGGGGGGGGGGGGTAAGGGGTAACCCCCCCCCCAGATTTCTTATCTTATGTATATATGCGTATAGAAGCTAACAGGGGAGGAGAGAGGGGGAGGAAACACAAGGGAGAGGGAGAGGAAGACACAGGAGAGGGGAGAGGAAGACACAGGAGAGAGTGGGGGGTAGAGACACAGGGGAGAGGGGGGGAGAGACTAATGGGAGGGAGTGGTGAGGAGACACCGGGGAGAGAAAAGGGGGTAAAGACACAGAGGAGGGGGGAAGAAACATAGGGGAAGGGAGAGGGGGTAGAGACACAGGGGAGAGGGGGTAGAGACACAGGGGAGAAGGGGGAAGAGACACAGATGAGGGGGGAGAGACACAGGGGAGAGTGAAGGGGGGAAAGACACAGGGGAGGGGGGAAAGAAACACGGGAAGGGAGAGGGGGGTAGAAACACAGGGGAGGGGGGAGTGACACAGGGAAGAGGGAAGGGGGAAAAGACACAGGAGAGGGGGGAAAGAAACACTGGGGAAGGGAAATGGGGTAGAGACACAGGCAATGGTCGGAGAGACACAGGGGAGAGGGGGGGGAGAGAGACACATGGGAAGGAGTGGGGGGGGGAGACACAGGGGAGAGGGGGGGAGAGAGACACATGGGAGGGAGTGGGGGGGAGACACAGGGGAGGTCTTCTGCTTTATTAATATTCTTATTATTATTACTATATAATGTGTAGATGTACCGGCTGGGCATGCTCTTGTGCATTATTATTATTATTATTATTATTACTATATAATGTGTAGATGTACCGGCTGGGCATGCTCTTCTATTATATTATTATTATTATTATTATTATTATTATTATTATTATTATTACTACTACTACTATATAATGTGTAGATGTACCGGCTGGGCATGCTCTTGAGCATTATTATTATTATTGTTATTATTATTATTATTATTAGTATATAATGTGTAGATGTACCGGCTGGGCATGCTCTTCTACATTATTATTACTATATAATGTGTAGATGTACCGGCTGGGCATGCTCTTGTGTATTATTATTATTATTACTATATAATGTGTAGATGTACTGGCTGGGCATGCTCTTGTGCATTATTATTATTATTAGTAGTAGTATTTTACTACTACTAATAATAATAATAATAATAATAATGCACAAGAGCATGCCCAGGTGGTACATCTACACATTATATAATAATAATAATAATAATAATAATAATAATAATAATAATTATAATAATAATAATAATAATGCATGCCCAGCTGGTACATCTACACATTAAATAGTAGTAATAATAATAATAATAATGCACAAGAGTCCTTCAGCACTGCACTGGACACTGAATAAACTTGCCTAGCTATGGTTTTCCATATTGATGCAGTATCATCCAAACTGTCCCTCCTCTCAGTAAGACTGCAAGTTACTTATGATTCCAAAATGGCTGCTGTCCATGAGGTAGAAGGGTGTGGAAGGGAGTGTATGCTGCTGATTGGCTGGAATGTGTCTGCTGACTGTGACATGCAGGGTCAAAGTTTGCTCAATGATAAAGTATTGGGGGTGGGTCGAATCTCGCATATGTTCGCAGTTCGCCGCGAACGCGAACATGCTATGTTCGCCGAAAAAAGTCAGCCGGCGAACTATTCGCGACATCTCTATGTATAATATGTTGCTTCATCTGTATCAATCAATGAGGCTTAACATACATATTTTTGCATAGATTTAAAACATGAAATAAATATATCAATCAATCAGCATGAACACACATATGTAAGCATAGATTAAAAACATACAATCAATATTACTTTTAGTCTTTAAATAAGACTCAATTAATGTGTATTAATCTTAAATTAATGTCTGACTAAATATAACGTCATGACGTAAGCATGAGTCTATTCCTTTTTTTTTGTTTGAGGGGTATTTTAAAATGAGTATGTTACAACTGAATTATTAAAATAATGTACATTACTAATGAAATAAGAATCAATTAATGTTCATTAATATTAAAGTAATGTGTGACTAAATCTAACATCAAGATGTAAGCATGAGTATGTAGCCTTTTTTTTTGGTTTATTTTATACTAAATATATAAGAACTGAATTATTTAAATAATGTACATTAATAATTAATTAATCAACGTGTTCCTTTTTTATGCACATTCTTAAACGTTAACCTTTTTTGATAATAATGATTAGTAATGATTAATTGATTAATTAAAGTACATTATGAATGTTATTTAAAATTCTTTCACACAGGTAATCACGATATATAACAAATTAATTATTAAATTAATGTACATTAATAATTAATGAATCAATGTGTTGCTTTTTTATTCACATTCTTAAACGTTAACTAATTTTGTTATTAATGATTAATTAATTAATTAATGTACATTATGAATGTTATTAACAATTGTTTCACACAGGTAAGAATGATATTATTTTTCTATTAATTAAATGTACTATTTTTTATTTATTAAGTAAGTACCAATTTACTAATTAATAATTATAAATGATATTTACCTTTTTTAATGTAATATTGCTGAAGCAGTATCCTGAAGAGCTAACAATCTTTTTAGATTTTCCGGCATCAGAATATGTCCAGTCAGACTGTCATCACCTGAGGAGAAAGTGTTTTCTGTGTCAAGTGTGCCCTATATATAGGCTTTGTGCGCGAGACAAATGCATTGTTTTAGGCGGGAAATCCGATGTGGCGCGAGACAAAGGCGGGAAATCTGTGTTAATGTATAAATCTGTAATTGCGTTTCGTAAAATGTACTCGTTACTGTCTTTTTTACTTATTGTGCGGTTATTGCGCATCCTTTGTCTCGTTTTTCGAGCACATACGTCTGTGGCTGTGTTTTACGCAGTTCGTAGTAGTATAGCCTCGTTTTCATTTTTTTCGGCTGCCATTTTTTTCTCGCTTAGCCGATTTTCGTTCTTTGTAACTCGTCTAAATCGATGTAAATTGGAGTTCCAACTCACTTCCCTCCTGCCTGGTTCCCCATGCTGTAAGTGACCTTTTTTTTATTTTTTAGTGTGTATTCAGTGTTTTTTTAATTGTTTTGGTTCCGCCGCTTATCTCGTAATTTTTTTCATCTCTTTTTTTTTCTTTCTAAGTCCTGCGTCTTGTGTAAAAAAGTGCTACGGTTTACGTCTCACCTCGCTATGCGAGGCGAGCCTCCAATGAGCGCCTGCGGCGCTCATTGCCAAAGTGCTACGGTTTAACGTAACGGCTCGCCTCGCTACGCGAGGCTCGCCTGCAATGAGCGCCTGTGGCGCTCCTTGCCAAAGTGCTACGGTTTAATAGCTCGCCTCGCGTAGCGAGGCTCGCCTGCAATGAGCACCTGCAGCGTTCATTGCCAAAGTGCTACGGTTTAACGGCTCGCCTCGCTGCGGCGCTCATCGCGAAGTCGTACACACCCCGCAACACAGCGTGACGACAAATCGTAGTAGGACAATTATAATATGTGATATATATATAAATATACTGTATATACTCGAGTATAAACCAAGTTTTTCAGCCCTTTTTTTAAGGCTGAAAAGGGCCCCCTCGGCTTATACTCGAGTCACTCTCCCCCCTTGTCTCTCTAACCCACCTGTGTCTCTCTAACCCCCCCGTGTCTCTTTAACCCCCCCCTGTGTCTCTCTAACCCCCCCGTGTCTCTTTCCCTCCTCATCCTCAACCCCCCACCTCATTCTAAACCCCCCACCTCATTCTAAACCCCCCACCTCATTCTAAACTCCCCTCCTCATTCTAAACCCCTCTCCTCATTCTAAACCCCCCTCCTCATTCTAAACCCCCCTCCTGATTCTAAACCCCCCTACTCATTCTGCAGATGGAGGTAAGTGAGGGGAAAGGGAGAGGGGGAGGTATTTAGAGGGGTAAAGTAAGGATGGGGGTTTAGGATAAGGATGGGTAAAGTGAGGAAGGGGTTTTAGGATGAGGATGGTGGGATTTAGGATGAGGATGAGGGAATTTTAGGATGAGGATGGGGGTTTAGGATGAGGATGAGAAGGGTTTAGGATGAGGATGGGGGGTTTAGGATGAGGATGGAGGTTGAGGATGAGAAGGGTTTAGGATGAGGATGGGGGGTTTAGGATGAGGATGGGGGTTGAGGATGGTGAGGTTAGGATGAGGATGGGGGGTTTAGGATGAGGATGGGGAGGGTTTAGGATGAGGATGGGGGGTTGAGTATGGGGTGTTTAGGCTGAGGATGGGGGGTTAGGATGAGGATGGGGGGTTAGAATAAGGATGGGGGGGTTGAGTATGGGGGGTTTGAGGTTGAGGAGGGGGGGTTGAGGTTGAGGAGAGGGGTTGAGGTTGAGGAGGGGGGCTGAGGAGAGAGGTTGAGGAGGGAGGTTGAGCAGGGGGTTTAGGATGAGGGGGGGTTGAGGATGGGGGGGTTGGGGAGGGGGTATTGAGGAAGGGTGGTTGAGGATGATGATGGGGGTTGAGGAGGGGGGATGAGGTTGAGGAGGGGGATTGAGGATGGGGGTTGAGGATGAGCATGGGGGTTTGAGGTTGAAGAGGGGGGTTAGGGTTGAGGTTGAGGAGGGGGGTTGAGGAGGGGGGTTCAGAATGAGGAGGGGGGTTGAGGAGGTATGTTGAGGATGAGGAGGGAGGTTGAGGAGGGAGGATGAGGAGGGAGGATGAGGAGGGAGATTGAGGATGAGGAGGGGGGTTGAGGAGGGGGGCTGAGGAGGGTGGTTTAGGATGAGGAGGGTGGTTTAGGATGAGGATGGGGGGTTGAGGATGAGGATGACTGGTTGAGGATGGGGGTTGAGGATGAGGAGGGGTGTTGAGGTTGAGGAGGGAGGCTGAGGAAGAGGGTTGAGGAGAAGGAGGGGGTTGAGGATGAGGAGGGGGTTGAGGAGGGAGGTTGAGAATGAGGAAGGTGATAAAGGAGGAAGGGAGAGGGGAATGAGACACAGGGAAGGGAGAGGGGGGACACAAGAAAAGGGCACACAAGAGAGGGACACAGAGGGCACAAACAGGACACAGGGGGCAGCACATTTCCCACCCTCGGCTTATACTTAAGTCACTCATTTTTCCCAGTATTTTGTGGTAAAATAGATGCCTCGGCTTATACTCGGGTCAGCTTATACTCGAGTATATACAGTATATATACAGTAGATATACAGTCAGGTCCATAAATATTGGGACATTGACACAATTCTAAACTTTTTGGCTCTATACACCACCACAATGGATTTGAAATGAAACTAACAAGATGTGATTTAACTGCAGCTTTAATTTGAGGGTATTTACATCCAAATCAGGTGAACGGTGTAGGAATTACAACCGTTTGTATATGTGCCTCCCACTTTTTAAGGGACCAAAAGTAATGGGACAGATTAGCAGTCATAAAACAAACTTTCACTTTTTAATACTTGATTGCAAATCCTTTGCAGTCAATTACAGCCTGAAGTCTGGAACGCATAGACATCACCAGACGCTGGGTTTCATCCCTGGTGATGCTCTGCCAGACCTCTATTGCAACTGTCTTCAGTTCCTGCTTGTTCTTGGGGCATTTTCCCTTCAGTTTTGTTTTCAGCAAGTGAAATGCATGCTCAATCGGATTCAGATCAGGTGATTGACTTGGCCATTGCATAACATTCCACTTCTTTCCCTTTGGTTGCTTTTGCAGTATGCTTCGGGTCATTGTCCATCTGCACTGTGAAGCGCCGTCCAATGAGTTCTGAAGCATTTGGCTGAATATGAGCAGATAATATTGCCCGAAACACTTCAGAATTCATCCTGCTGCTTTTGTCAGCAGTCACATTATCAATAAATACAAGAGAACCAGTTCCATTGGCAGCCATATAGGTATGCTTTGGATCATGAGCAGTTCCTTTCTGTCTCCATACTCTTCTCTTCCTATCACTCTGGTACAAGTTGATCTTAGTCTCATCTGTCCATAGGATGTTGTTCCAGAACTGTGAAGGCTTTTTTAGGTGTTGTTTTGAAAACTCTAATCTGGCCTTCCTGTTTTTGAGGCTCACCAATGGTTTACATATTGTGGTGAACCCTCTGTATTTACTCTGGTGAAGTCTTCTCTTGATTGTTGACTTTGACACACATACACCTACCTCCTGGAGAGTGTGCTTGATCTGGCCAACTGTTGTGAAGGGTGTTTTCTTCACCAGGAAATAATTCTTCGGTCATCCACCACAGTTGTTTTCCATGGTCTTCGGGTCTTTTGGTGTTGCTGAGCTCACGGGTGCGTTCTTTCTTTTTAAGTATGTTCCAAACAGTTGATTTGGCCAAACCTAATGTTTTTGCTATCTCTCTGATGGGTTTGTTTTGTTTTTTCAGCCTAATGATGCCTTGCTTCACTGATAGTGACAGTTCTTTGGATCTCATATTGAGAGTTAACGGCAAGAAATGCAAATAGCACACTTGAAATGAACACTGGAGCTTGTATCTGCTCTTTGTAAATGGGATAATGAGGGAATAACACACACCTGGCAATGGAACAGCTGAGCAGCCAATTGTCCCATTACATTTGGTCCCTTAAAAAGTGGGAGGCACATATAAAAACTGTTGTAATTCCTACACTGTTCACCTGATTTGGATGTAAATACCCTCAAATTAAAGCTGAAAGACTGCAGTTAAAGCACATTTTGTTAGTTTCATTTCAAATCCATTGTGGTGGTGTATAGAGCCAAAAAGTTTAGAATTGTGTCGATGTCCCAATATTTATGGACCTGACTGTATATATATATATATATATATATATATATATATATATATATATATATATATATAAAGAAAAAGGGATGCAGTGGCAACTAATGATATATGCACAAACTAGTTACAGTGATACCCGGTTGAATATCATACAACAAGCCAATTAGTCATGTCAGATCATACTGTTGACCACAAGATCGTTAAATTAAACAAACTTGTTAAAGGTCAAGAACACACCAAATCATCGCTGGTAATATTGAACTTATACAGAGATAAGGATTACACTAAAACGTAACCTTTAATAAAATTATAGAAAAATGTGTCAATTAAACAAGAAACAATGTGAATAAAATTAATAAAGGAAAAAGGAAGTGGGAAGACCTGGTCTCATAATGGTCAGGTAAATGGGAAATAGATTGTACAATAATAGTATACAAAGAAAAAAATGGGGATGATGAATATACTGTTGTCATAAAACATACATATTGATGCTCATTAATCAAATCTTCCTCCAAAGACAGGTATAAAGTTTCTGCCACAACAAGCATTGATTGAATTGGACACTAAATATGCCTCAATATCTAAATATAAATGACTAGACAATGCTCATAATCTACATCTATGTGTTATCCTGATTATATCAAGTAACCTATACCAGGCTAATGTCATAGTCCTAATAGTGAGGTCTAATGGATTTGTGCAAACACTATCCAACCTGAATTAATGAAGGACTGTGGGTCTTGTAGGTCTTTTTGACAGTGAGGATAATCTCAAGACATATAAGTTAACAGACGCTCCACAGCACAGAAAAAATATGGTGGGGTTATATTATAAAGTCCTGTTGGAGGGAGAGAGCAAATGTACCTGACTGTAAAGCAAATCCCTTCCTGAGGTTCGTAGTATCTGATTCCCGCGGTCTCTAACTCTTTCCCGGCATGGTCCGACTCTGCGTCACTCGTCAGTGACGTCCTGCGCGTCTACGTGCGTACATATGCCAAACGTGCGTCCTCACGCCTGAGCATGCGCATCACCTAATCTGCCTGAACCAAAACTGTCCGCGCATGCGCCCAAATCACCCAACGTGCGTTTTGCAGCTGAATGCTTCTACTGGGGCTAAAGGACCATTAAGCATATCTCCTATTTATACTAAACGTTCATGAGGTTAATCCTTGATGGGGCTCTGTCAATTTAATTAAAAGATAACACTATGAGAAAAATCTACCTAGTCTCATCTCCATAAGTATTTAGATATAAAACACAGTGATGTGTCCAATTACTTAAGCAAATATCATAAGTAGTTGGAAGGAGAAAAAAGAAGAAACCAAAGAAAAAAGAAGTTAGGAGAAAGTGTATGTAATGTATTCAGACCATCAGAATTTTTTTTTAGCGGATTAAATAAAGAGGAAATTTGTTGGAATACTAATCCTCAAAAGTATGTACCATTGAAACCAAGTCTTAGTATTGCCCATATTGATTTGTGAGTGAGAATCATATATAGTTATAGTTTAAATAAAGAGACATAGGTTGTTATAGGTGTAAGGTCTGTGTCTCCTCCAAACAGACCTCTCAAACTACAATACTGGTTATCGTTCAAAAGAATACTGTATGATTAATTGCTTCATTAAGTCCTGACGGGGCCATTGTATTCAACAGGAAAATCCACTTGCTCTCAGCTTTTAAGAGTGCATTTTCCTAATTGCCCCCTCTTATGCCCAAATTTACTTGTTGAATCATCCAACATTGTAATTGTGTAGGATTAGACTTGTGGTATTGCTAAAAATGTCTTGCAACAGATGTTAATTTCTTATGATTTTCCAAATCTTTTCTACTGTTTCTAATGTTGCGGATATGTTGGCTCAGGCGTTTGCACATCTCACGTGAGGTCATACCCACGTATGTTTTAGATGGAATACAGGGACATTCTATGACATATATAACTTGTTTAGAACTACAGCTAAACAATTGTACAAAATGTCTATGTCCCATATTGTCATCAAATGTTTTAACATTTTTAATGTGCGGGTAGACACAACAGTGTGCACATTGATAGTTGCCTTTGATGGTAGTTCTTTTGCCTACATGATCTCTCCTGACAAAATGGCTGGACACTAAAACATATCCTAGAGAAGGAGATCTCTTCCAACTGGCTTTGATTCCATCCTTGAGCCATGATTTGAGATCATCATCAGTCCTCAAAATGTGGAGATGTTTATTGAGTATATTCAAAATTTGTTTCCATTGGGCATTATAGGATCCAATAACTCTGATGTTCATATCTGAGGATTTCTTGGGTTTAGGGGATAATAAAGTGTCTCTATCTACATATAGAGCACGATGGCAAGCCTTCTTAGTTTGCCTGTTATTGTAACCCCTTGACTTCATACGATTACGTAGTTCTTGCGCCCTTATTTTGAATATCTCAATTTGAGAACAATTGCATCTCAGACGGATAAACTTCCCAAAGGGGATGACCCTTTTGGTGGATGGTAAATGAAAACTGGTATTGTGAAGTAGACTATTTGTGTGTTTCCTTCCGAAACAGATCTGTACAGATTTGTCCGTTGGGACCTCTAGAGATGAAAATGTCCAAGAAGTCAATTTTATTCAGATCCATGGGATAAGTCAATTTTAGATTGAGATTATTGTGATTACATTTTTGTATGTATTCATCTAAGAGTTCCTTAGAGTTGTCCCATAACATGAACAGATCGTCTATGTACCTTAATCAGATAAGAACATGTTCTGTGTACTTTTCCATCTGGTCTCCTAAGGCTATCTCGTGTTCCCACCACCCCATATAGAGGTTAGCATAAGTGGGAGCGCAAGAAGTGCCCATGGCCGTTCCTCTGATATGTAGGGAAAATGTATCATTAAAGGTAAAATAGTTATGAGTGAGAACAAAGTGCAACAACTTTATGATAAATTCATTCCTATTGTGAGAATCCTCTGATTTCATACTTAGAAAAAATCTCACTGCTTCTTCCCCTTCCTTATGTTTAATGGATGAATACAAAGATTCTACATCACAGGTCAGTAAATATGTGGAATCATTGAGGACAATGCGTTCCAGTTTCTTCAGAATATCCATTGTATCTTGAATGTAGGATGGCAGACTAGTGACAAAAGATTTAATGCAAACATCAACAAATTTGCTTGCTTGTTCTCTTAGATTTCCTCTACAAGACACAATAGGTCTCCCTGGAGGATTATCATGTCGTTTGTGAATTTTCAGGAGTAAATATAAAGTTGCTGTTCTTGGTTTGTCTACCTCCAAGAATTCATATTCTCGTTTGGATATCAGGACACTTCTTAGGGCATCAGAGATGATTTCGTTATAGACTTTCAGGAATTCTTTAGTTGGATCACCTATAACAACCTATGTCTCTTTATTTAAACTATAACTATATATGATTCTCACTCACAAATCAATATGGGCAATACTAAGACTTGGTTTCAATGGTACATACTTTTGAGGATTAGTGTTCCAACAAATTTCCCCAAACATTTCCTCTTTAGTTAATCCGATAACCAATTTTTCTCATGGTCTGAATACATTACATACACTTTCTCCTAACTTCTTTTTTCTTTCGTTTACTCTTCTTTTTTCTCCTTCCAACTATTTATGATATTTGCGTAAGTAATTGGACACATCACTGTTTTTTATATCTATATACTTATGGAGATGAGACTAAGTAGATTTTTCTCATAGTGTAATCTTTTAATTAAATTGACAGAGCCCCATCAAGGATTAACCTCATGACCGTTTAGTATAAATAGGAGATATGCTTAATGGTCCTTTAGCCCCAGTAGAAGCATTCAGCTGCGAAACGCACGTTGGGCGATTCGGGCGCATGCTCAGGCGTGAGGAAGCACGTTTGGCGTATGGACGCACGTAGCTGCGCAGGACATCACTGACGAGTGAGGCAGTGTCGGACCACGCCGGGGAAACAGTTTGAGACCGCGAGAATCAGATACTACGAACCTCAGCAAGGGATTTGCTTTACAGTCAAGTACATTTGTTCTCTCCCACCAACAGGACTTTATAATATAACCCCACCATATTTTTTCTGTGCTGAGGAGCGTCTGTTAACTTATATGTCTTGAGATTATCCTCACTGTCAAAAAGACCTACAAGACCCACAGTCCTTCATTAATTCAGTTTGGATAGTGTTTGCACAAATCCATTAGACCTCACTATTAGGACTATGACTTTTGCCTGGTATAGGTTACTTGATATAATCAGGCTTACACTTAGATGTAGATTATGAGCATTGTCTAGTCATGTATATTTAGATATTGAGGCATATTTAGTGTCCAATTCAATCAATGCTTGTTGTGGCAGACACTTTATACCTGTCTTTGGAGGAAGATTTGATTAATGAGCATCAATATGTATGTTTGATGACAACAGTATACTCATCATCCCCCTTTTTTTCTTTGTATGCTATTATTGTACAATCTATTTCCCATTTACCTGACCATTATGAGACCAGGTCTCCACACATCCCTTTTCCTTTATTAATTTTATTCACATTGTTTCTTGTTCAATTGACACATTTTTATATCATTTTATTAAAGGTTACGTTTTAGTGTAATCCTTATCTCTGTATAAATTCAATACAACCAGCGATGATTTGGTGTGTCCTTGACATTTAACAAGTTTGTTTAATTTAACGATCTTGTGGTCAAACGTATGAGCTGACATGACTAATTGGCTTGTTGTATGATATTCGACCGGGTATCACTGTAATTAGTTTGTGCATATTATTAGTTGCCACTGCATCCTTTTACCTTTATATTTTACATATCATAGCAACTATATGCATTAACTATTACACCCATTCACCTCTCTTATAGATCTCTCCATAAATTGAGTTAGAGGAACCACTACAGTAGATTTTGTTTCTACACATAAATATGCCCTTCTGAGTCCCTTTGTCCTCTTATAACAGATCTCAGAGAGGCAGTCCAAAAGCGCAGGTAAAGTTTAAGGAATGATTTTAATAAACAAGACATGTAGTAATGAAAATAAACATGGAGTAATGAAAATAAATATATAACGTGACATGTATGCAAACATATCAACCATTGCTGTCATGGGTAAAATGTGTGAATTATCCGACTTTGAAAAGGGGATGGTCATTGGCTTTTGGGCCAAGGGTGGAAGTATTTCTGACACAGCGACAGTTTGTGAACTGTTCATGTGTTGCTGTGGTTAAAGTGTACAGTGACTGGACAAATGCCATCATTGCGAATAAACAGTGCCATTGATGTCCAAACAAATCAGGGGACCACCAGCCGTGTGTCTAAAATGACTGTATAGCGAACACTTTTCACTGCACCCATGCTGATGAGGGTTCAATGTCAGAAACGGCTTCAATTTGCACAACAGTACCAAAATTTGACCTCTTGTGATTGACAAATGGTTGCCTTGTGTGGTGAGTCACGTTTTCTGCTTAATCGATTGGCGCGTTAGGTGCGAAACTTCTTAGAACAAACATTTTGCAACCATTGTTGGAAGAACACAAGCTAGTGGCGGCAACGTTATGGTCTGAGGCATTATCTGGATCTACACATACCACTGGAAGGCACTCTCAACTGATTGGCTCCAGGCTTTGGCAACCTTCCACCATCTTATTGACTCATTACCACGTCGTCATGCTGCTGTCCGTGCTGCACACATCGCTTATTCGGGATATTAGCTGGTGGTCAAAATAATGTTACTGGACCGTGGACTTCAGGAACACCCTCTCTGTATCTATACAATTTGTCTGCCACTAGCTGGAAAACAAAGCCTGATCAAATACAGTCACTGTTCCTGTAGGAATGCTTTCTTGAGATTCCACTTTCTGGATTGTGGACATAGCAGCAGGCCGGGCACTGGTTCACCCTTCACTTAAATGCTCCACTTCAGGGACCCTCAGTTTTGTAGATTCTGTTTAAAGACAATATTTTCTCTGGGGTTCCTAAAGGCAATACAATCCAGGTACATTGTACTTTCAGCACCTCTATTATTCTCTGGCTCACAGTCTGCCAGTTTCAGTTCTTCTCAGCTCTCCTACTTGCAGAGTTGCACACAAACTGCTCACTGTACCTTAGGGAGTAAAGCTGCACCTCACTGACGAGGCCCGCACAGGCCAAAACACATCTGGAGTTTGCTGTTTCTCCTGCTCAGGGTAGAATTGCCTGGTAATTCGGGGCTGGCTCACTCTTTTGAGTTAGACCAGACTGATATATCTGCCCCTCACCCACCCGCCTCTGTTTACTTTTAATTTATTGAGTTACACAAATATTCTACACCTGATCAATTAGCAGCACCTGTTAGCTATGCCTATTAACCCTTTAAACAATGTTTCCTCGTGCCTTCTTCTTCCTCATATCCCCATTCCTTTTCCTCAAACTCTTCTTCCCAACTTTTCCTCTTCTCACCTTACATGCCCTCCACTACTTTATTATTCTCCCATGAGCTCATTTTACTCAAGCTGTGGTTAAACTATATGTCTCCTGACATTCCCATCTGCAGGTTACATTATGTGTCCACTAGGGGCAGATAGCATATTACATAATAGTACCATTCACTTTACATGAGATCCCCTCCCTATCCAACTAATGAAAAACCTTCTAACTTTTCACAACTTCCTACCTATGTAAACTCTCACTTCCTTCCTAACCTTCATATTCCTTATTTGCTCCTTCCCAGGTTTCTGCCTCTTCCATTCTCTGTTTGTAAGTAGTGAGTTTACCATCTTGCTAGGGTGCTCTGGAAAAAAACACTTTTTACAAGACTTGAAGCTCAAAACAGGGCCCTCCATTTTCTGCAGTTGTTAATGTTGTTCATTGTATACTTACTTGTTCGTATCCCCTGTACAAATAAAAGTTAATAATAATAATAATAATAATTATAAAATAATAATAAACATTTCAAAATGAGGAAAATTCCTGCCAATACTACTGCATATGTTAGCCGAGGAACCACAGGGTCAGTATTCTTGGCTTGCATACCCTTCATCTAAATCTAGGAAGTTTTGGTAGAATAATTTTAAACGATACAACATATACAAGCTAAGTCCTTTTTTTGGTTTAAAGTTATCCGCACTACCAGTGTTCTTGACAGTAGGATTACTGCCAGTCTTGTATCCATCCTGCCATTTAACAGTAACTTAGTAGTAATGGATACCTCTGCAAGTCCAACTATATTCACTAGGTCACAATGAGAGACATCCATCCCAAGACCACACTGCATAGGTTCTCCTCAGCTAGGGCACTGGACAGCTATATGTTCGTATTCACCACATTGAAAGCATTTAATCTTTTTCCCAAAGGTGCTTTGCGTTAGCTATGACCAGCAAGAAGCCTTCTCATCTAATTTTCTTCCTTCAAGCTCCCGATAGCTCTATAGTAACCCTGGTCTACACTGCAGTACTTTCCAGTAACCATTTCAGTAGGACAAACTCTTTTTGATTGTAATTACTTTCATGCCCTGGCTTCTTCTGCCCTTTGGACCATCAGAGAAATCTTTGACATCCTGATAACATTCAATCCAATTGAACAGTTTATCCATGGACTGATATCCACATTGGCCCACGCACTCTCTCATATAATGTGGAAGTGCTCTCCAAAAATAATCCATTACTAGAATTTTCACCATTTGTTCTGTATAGTTGGTTTCTGAGCAAACCCCCTTGCAAGTAATATGGAGAAGGTCAAACATTTATGACCATGTCGTCTGGTTTCCATGATATCTCCACTGATGGAACCAGGTATCAACTGCTGGGTTCACCTTTGCTCTGGAGAAAATTTCAACCTTTAGTAAAGTATGAGGGGCTTGTTTTACTATGAGGTTATAGTATTCATGTTGAGTTGAAACACTAAGGAATGGTGCCAGTATATCAGTCCACTGGGTTTTAGGCTAGGCTTTTCAAGTAACATCTATTTCAAAGGTGAGTAAATTAGTCTCCACATCATCTTCTTTGAACATCTTGTAAAGAAAAAGTCTGACTTTAATTCCTGCCACAGGTTCTTTTGTTCCTGAAAGTTTTTCCAAGACAGCTTGATTCTGAGCCACTTAGAAAGAGAGTAGCTAGTTAAATTCCTATTGTTGTTAGTTGCTCTCCTGTTGTCCACAAGCACTTCCAAAGCCCTTTCAATATCAGATACTCCTAGATTTGCTTCATTAAGTTTATAGATTGCCTGGTTATTTTTCCTTCCCAGATGCATAACCTTACATTTATTCGTATTAAATCTCATTTGCCATTTAATTGCCAATTTCTCTAATTTATGCAAATCCCTTTGGAGGGAAAGGACATCATTTTCTGATTTAATTACCTTGCACAACTTTGTGTCATCAGCGAAAATGGAGACACCACACTCCAATCCTACCTCTAAGTCATTAATAAATATGTTAAAAAGGAGAGGACCTAAAACTGAGCCCTGAGGAACCACACTTACCACATTAGCTCAATCCGAGTATGTTCCATTTACAACATCCCTTTGTTTCCTATCTTTTAGCCAGCCCTCAATCCATGTGCATATATTTACTGCAATTTCTGTATCCCTTAGTTTGCACAATAGTCTCCCATGTGGCACTGTATCAAAAGCCTTTGCAAAATGTACAAAGACTGAATCCACCGAGTTGCCCTAACCTCCTCATAGAAACGAATTAGGTTTGTTTGACACGACCTATCCCTTATAAATCCATGTTGGCTCCTACTTATAATGCTGTTTGAATAGACATACTCTTGTATATTATCCCTTATTAATCCTTCTAAAAGCTTTCTCACACAGAAGTGTTACAGGTCTATAATTCCCCGGATTTGCTCTTGCCCCCTTCTTAAATATAGGTATCACCTCCGCTTTTCTCCAATCATCTAGTAGTGGCCCAGTGTTGAGTGAATCTTGGAAAATTAGATATAATGGTCTGGCTATTACAGAGCCTAGTTCCCTCAGTATCCTTCAATATATTCCATCAGGACCTGGGGCTTTATTAACATTTATTTTTTCCAACCTCTTTTGGATTTCTCCCTGCATTAACCAATTATTTGGTGAAGGTAGTGTAGCTCCATTTTGTTGCAGTGTCCTAACCACTGGTACCTCCCTTGTGTATACCGAAGAAAAGAACCTATTTAGCTCATCTGCCTTTTCCTGGTCACTAATTGTCAGACGGCCTGTACCACATTGTAATGCTCCTATAGATTCCTTCCTGGCCTTCTTCCTATTTATATACTTAAAAAATATTTTAGGGTTAGTCTTACTCTCTTTTGCAACTCATTTTTCATTTTCTATTTTAGCCAGTCTAATAGTACTTTTGCAAGCCTTGTTGATTTCCTTGTACTCCCGTAAAGAAGACTCTGTCCCCTCTTGTTTGTATAATTTAAATGCCTGTTTTCTACTCTGTATCTTGATATTTAAATCATTGTTCAGCTGTAATTTAGTTAAGATGTAATTTACTCCTCTTACTTTTATTCCCACTTGGTATATGCCGATGTGTATGTATATTTATTAAAGATTTAAATGTTGTCCATTTATGTTCAGTATTTTTACCTGCCAGTTCTCTGTCCCAGTCTATACTTACTATCACTGCCCTTAGACCGTTAAAATCTGCCCTTTTAAAATTAAGAGTTTTTGTTGGCCCCTTACAGTTTTGTTTTTTTAATTCAATCTCAAATGAGACTGTGTTGGGATCACTGTTTCCCAAAGGTTGCCCTATTTCAACATTTGATACCATATCAATATTATTTGTGAGTACTTAATCCAAGATGGCCTCATTTCTAGTAGGCTCTTGTAAAGCCTGGGACAGATAATGATCCCTGAGTGTACTCAATAACCTGCTCCCTTTGCACGTACTGCTGGTCTCATTCATCCAGTTTATTTCAGGGTAGTTAAAATCTCACATTATTATAACTTGCCCATGCTTAGCCTCATTTCAAATCTGTAACAATAATTGTATTTCCACACTTTCAATTATATTTGGGGGTTTATAGCATACTCCAACCAATATTCTATTGGAATTTGCTGCTCCGCTTTTTAACTCTACCCACAAACATTCAACATTACCGCTAGTTGCAGCATAAATATATTTTCTGACTATAGGCTTAAATTCAGGCTTAACATACAGACAAATCCCTGCTCCCCTTCTAACATCACTTTCACTTTTAATAAAAGTACAGGATGGCTTTTTTATTTGCTTAATAAGTGCTATGATTTGTAAGTAAGACCTTTGCAAGACCTCCTTTGTACCAGTAACCTGTTGTTCATGCTTAGCCATTTACGAGCTTGACGAAAGGGTAAATCAGAGCAATTGAATAGCGATTTGTGTTTTTTTGTGAAAGATCAAAGGCTTTGAGGGAAGTAACTTGCACTTGTAAGGAAAGTAAGGAAAGTAGCGAGCAGTAAGTAACCCGATCGGAGCCTGCAAGTAGAAGGCATTTGAATAGGGAAGTAACTTGCGACCTCCGCTTACTACTACTTTTTGGATGTAAGTAGCAATTGAATAAGGTCCACAGTTGTTTTTTTTAAGATGTCACATGAATTGATGTGACCAAAGAGTTTTTATGGAGTATTTGATTGGAGTATTCTACATTATATATGAACATCAGCAATATTTATTTGTGGAGGTAATATTAAAAATATATATATTTTGACAAATCACATGTTGTTTTCATGATATATTAATGCACAAATACTAGATTGAATTTAACATATTCATTATATGTATGCATATGTTTACATGTAAAACAGCAATGGTGGGAACTTAACAGGACAGGTGTACACATAATTATTTTTGATGTCTGTAAGTCTCCGGGGGCTCTTTCTGCCTTTCTATAGCCTCCTTGGTCTCTTGACAGCTCTCATTGAAAACCTATATCCACATCAATGTGATTCTGCTTGTCATCATTTGACCCTATGTCCTCATGTCCCTATGCTCCTAAAAATCTGTCCCTTACCTGCTCCTCTAGCATAATCATTTGCATGGCCTGTGCTTCATAGTCAATAGCCTATAGAAGTTATCCTCCAGCATGGATTGCACTGCCAAGCACTGCCAAATCAAAGTTTCCTCCAACTTTCAGAGGTTGATAACTAGAAACCAAGCTGCTTTATTTGTTGTAAAAGATAATATATCAGATGCAGTATTATTTTTTTTACATTCTAAAATAATTTTGCAGTTGTTCAAAATAGTATATTTTAAATATATCACCACTACTGCCCCTAAGGATAATGTCAATGAAAGCAACTGACATTCCTAACCTTCCTCTTATCACTGGAGGTCTTCAACATGCCTCTCATCATCAAAGAGACCTTTGTTTGAGAAGAGCATGATATTGGCTCACCTGTCATGCTGTTCAGAAACGTCCAACATCTATAGCTTAGCTCAGAAATTACCTTACTTCTAGAAGGAAACTTTTCCCACTGATGCTTTTAATCTAATAATATCTCACATCGCTTAGACATTTAACTATATCACATATAATAATTGTCAAACTGCGAGTCGTTGTCACACTTTGCGAGCTCGCTAGAGGCTCCAACATCTGCTGCAATGAGACAAAGGCTTATTTTGCACAGGTGGCGGCTCTACGTCGCCTCACTCGCGGTTACAAACAGCCGCAGAAGCGGACTTTGAAAAAAAAAACACCCACGACGCAGAACTAAGAAAAAGAAAAAATAATGACACGCAATGGCTAAATATGGACTTACACAAAAAAATACGAAAGACTTAGAAGAAAAAAAAATACAAACTCTCAAAAATATGAAATCAACGGCCGTAAAGCGGACATCCACAAACAACAAAAACACTTAAAAAATAAAAAAATAAAAAACACACACACAGAGCATGGGGCGGGGGGGACAGCCGCAACATCTGCCAGTGAGGTTGCCCCCCATTTAAAGTCTAATTTAAGGAGTTTTGAAACTTGAAAATCGGCTAAGCAAGAAAAAAATGGCAGCCAAAAAAAGTTAAAACGAGGCTACACGACCCAAAACCCACAAATAACAGCCAGGCATGTACGACTTTTGCCAAGGACGTACGAGGTACAAAAATGCAATATTACGAGGTTGCAAAAATACGAACTTAAAGGCCGAACCGCCCACAGCGAAAAACAGTAAAAACACACAAAATACAAACACAAATTAAAAAAAAACATTACACACAGCAAGGGTGGACAGCCAGGACTTCTGTGAGTGAGGTTGCATGCAAATTTAAGTCCAATTTACAGAGTTTAGACACTCGAAAATCCCCTAAATGAGAGAAAAAATGGCCACCGATACAAACAAGGCTACACGACCCCTAAACTCGCAAAACCCCGCCAGGCACATACGACTTTTACACAAACCCGTACGAGGTACAAAATACACTATTAGCAAGGACACAAAATCATCCACACCCGCGTACCACATACACAATCGCCCCCTTTTCACAACACTAACTTACAAAATGCGGAACTACACAGCTAAACAAACGGCTTTCACACAGAGCCTATTGACACTACACACTGCACACATTGCTGACACTTACACCTCAGCTCAACAACAGTGAAAATCTACATTGTATGCTGCAGGAACAAAGTGTTAGCTCTTCAGCACATTGCTTTCTCCATATATTAATGACAAATAGGTAAAGTATATTAATTTATGATTTCATTAATTAATTAATTATCATGAAAGAATACATATGCAGAAAAATAAAAACACACCACAGGATCACAATAAACGGCCTTCACCGCGCGCCTCACAAGGAGCACCAACGGTGCTCATAGGACACAAAATACACCAGGGGAGAGGCTTGCAATAAGTGCCAAAAGGAGATCAGCACGGACTTTACAATGAGCGCAAAAGCGGTTCTGATAACAAAAAATACACCAACCGCAAGGCTCGCAATAAGCGCCCAAGGATCTCAGACGACAAAAACACTTACTGTCTGTGGCATTACCTGCCTTACAATTTTATTGCCCCGTCATTTTTGACTGGCAAGTTAATAGTATCTATATATCTCCCAAGTAAATATAGCAACACAGCCAAACGCGTATAATACAATCTGGATTGTTTTTTTTATTTGATAATACAAACAGGCTAAGATTTGAAAGAAGCTACATTTCAAAGTAAAATGAAAAGGTGCTCTGTTTGAATTGTCAAAATTGTAGTTCTATTGTAAAGGGAGTTTATGTATTGCACTGAGCAAAAAGTATTCAGTTTCCTATATGGGTCTTTTTTTGGGGGGTAACATACATTTCAAAATGTTTGTGTAGATCAAACGACAAGTGCCATTAAGATTAGGTTGGATGAACACAGACGTGTCATACACACATTTGCTTCAGGTCACTGTAAAATGCCTGTAGGTAAGCATTTTCTCAAATTAAACAAAGCGCTTGATCAGTTTAATCAGTCATTGAAAGAATATATTTTGACAACAAATCAAAACAGATTATTTGGGTATTTAAGTGGGTACATTTTTGTATATCTAAGCTTGATACAAATATCCTAATAAAATAAATGAAGATTAAAGTTTTCATTGCTTATTTTTAAATGCTGTTTTTTCTGTTATACATACTTTTTCTTTAGAAAGGAGGTAACTGTGGTACATCATCTTTCATGTGTTATATGCATTTGTGTGATCCACTTGACAAAAGGGGGGTTCTTTTCTGAAAGACAGTGTTTCTTTATGATGACATAATGAAAAATCCAGATCATATATATGCCTTGCTGTGTTGCTCTATCTACTTGGAAGTATGTGGTCATTGTCATGCTGTTAGAGTGAAAGTGAGTAAAGCTAGGACAGGCTGTAAGAACTTGTTTATTATTTCTTTTAATTTTTGTTTTGTTTTGAAGGATGTGGGATTGGTGACACAGCAGAGAAAATCTCTATTTGTCTATACTCATTCAAAGTGTGTAAAATAGGTATGTGTATTAAATGCTCTATGTATATTTTCATATGTGCATGGAGAGTTGCATGCATGTGCATTTAATGCAGTACATGTGTGTATACATATATACATAAATGCTATTAATGTGTATAAAATAACATTATGTTGTATAAGTGTGTCATTACTTGTGTAGATTATGCTGTGTTTTGTCTTTGTGCGCATCTATTTACATATTACATGTGTATTTGTGTATTTACTTCCTCAGAAGTATGCATGCATTGTTTGCAGTAGAAAGACAGCTGTCCTAAAGGCTCTGAACATGTGCAGACCAGCAAGCATCAGAAAACAAAGGGAAGCACATGTATTTTCTTACAAATTACTTTTAATTCATTCACATGAGTTTTGGTTTCAGCCAATCATATTCGTAAGCGGTGTTGATTGAATTTATTTAGTAACGTCATCAACTTTAAACAAAGTACTTCCCAATTTTACTTATTACAGTTTAATATCAATGACATATTTATTTACAGAGAGTGTACTTTTTACATTAGTTTCATGCTATAAATGTAGCCAACACCTAAGTTCATTAAGAATTAACTGATTCACATTTATAAAAACATTTAGATTGAATGGCAACTTTTTTTTCCTGTGCATTGTCACTCTTAAGAATTAATAATATATAGTATAAATGAAAACAGCATATAAGAAAACTGTGATGATGTAAAGCATGGCCGTAACTTGCTGACTAATCAGTTAATTTAGTGTATTTCTATCCTTATGCCTGTGCAGTTTTAACCCCATCCCTTCCATTTAACATGTCCATTAAATCAGCACATTATACCCAACTGCATTCATTATACCCAACTGCATTTATCCAGCCACAGCCATTCCTTAACCATGCTTTAGCCTCTCACATCCTCTATCTGCTATCGCTATTGAGCAAAAAAGTATTTTTTCTCATGCCCTGTGACAAACATGAATAGGCTGCTCATTAAGAGACATTATCCTTTAAAATTGTCAAAATATTTGGGCAAAAATATCTATTACATGTTATTTTACATGTTAAATTTACAAATGTACACATAGTCATTAGGTACACGTACAGTGTGTGTGTGTGTGTGGGGGGGGGTATTTGATTCCCTGCTGATTTTAAACGTTTGTCCACCGACAAAGAAATTATCAGTCTATAATTTTAATGGTAGGTATATTTTAACAGTGAGAGATAGAATAACAACATTCCCCCAAGAAAAAATGCATGTCAAAAAAGTTATAAATTGATTTGCAGGTCAGTGAGGGAAATAAGTATTTGATCCCCTATCAATCAGCAAGATTTCTGGCTCCCGGGTGTCTTTTCTACAGGTAACAACCTGAAATTAGAAGCACTCTCTTAAAGGGAGTGCTCCTAATCTTATATTTTTACCTGTATAAAAGACACCTGTCCACAAAAGCAATCAATCATATTCCAAACTCTCCACCACGCCAAGACCAAAGAGCTATCCAAGGATGTCAGGGACAAGATTGTATGAGAACTGGGTGTAAGTGTTGTGGTCAGATGAGACCAAAATTGGGCTCTTTGGCATCAACTCAACTCGCTGTGTTTGGAGGAGGAAGAATGCTTCCTCTAACCCAAAGAACACCATCCCCACCGTCAAACATGGAGGTGGAAACAATATGCTTTGGGGGTGTTTTTCTACTAAGGGTACAGGACAACTGCACCGCATGAAAGGGTCGATGGACGGGGCCATGTACCATCAAATCTTGGGTAAGAACCTCCTTCCTTCAGCCAGGGCACTGAAAATGGGTCGTGGGTGGGTATTCCAGCATGGCAATGACCCAAAACTCACAGCCAAGGCAACAAAAGAGTGGCTCAAGAAGAAGCATATTAAGGTCCGGGAGTGGCCTAGCCAGTCTCCAGAAATTAATCCCATAGAAAATCCGTGGAGGGAGCTGAAGGTTCGAGTTGCCAAACATCAGCCTTGAATCCTTAATGACTTGGAGAGGATCTACAAAGAGGAGTGGGACAAAATCCAGGGGCGGCCCGTCCATTGGGGCGTCAGGGCAAACGCCCCCCCAAATAATTTTGTGACCCTGCAATAAAAAAACACAATAATTTATTATTAATTAACCAAAAACAATTAAATATAATGTGTACATCATCATTCAAGTGTTATTACAGTAATAAATGAAGCAAACTATTCCCTGGGACACTGTCACTTTAAGATAACCCCTTGCCTGGCTTGTGTGTATATATTAACTAATGCTGTGTATCTATTGTAGCCCCCTGCATCCCTGT